>JARQOD010004113.1:0-57875 GCA_033576555.1 Oophaga sylvatica | reverse complement strand
CAAATCTGCATTCCAAAATAGTCATTACTTCATTTCCAAGCCCTGCCATGCGCCCAAACAGTATTTTCCCCCCACATATGGGGTATCAGCGTACTCAGAACAAATTGGACAACAACTTTCAGGGTCCAATTTCCTGTGAAAAATAAAAAATTGGAAAATTGGGGACTAAAAAAATCATTTTTTGTGGAATTTTTTTTTCCACACCCAGGCATTATAAACTTTAGTGAAACATTTGAGGGTGAACGTGCTCACAACAGATCTAGATAAGTTCCTTAAGGGGTCTAGTTTCCAAAATAGTGTCACTTGTGGAGGGTTTCCACTGTTTAGGCACATCAGGGCTCCCCAAACGCGACATGACATACAGCCAAATTCCGCGTTGAAAAAGTCAAACTGCGCTCCTTCCCTTCCGAGCTCTGCCATGCAAACAGTGGTTTACCCCCACATATTGGGTATCAGCGTACTCAGGACAAATTGCACAGTAACTTTTGTGGTGTTGTTACACTTGGGAAAATAAAAATTGGGGTGAAAAGATCATTTTTGCGGAAAAAAATATGATTTTTTAATTTTAACGGCTCTACGTTATAAACTTGTGTGAAACACTTGGGGGTTCAAAGTGCTCACCACAGATCTAGATAAGTTCCTTAGGGGGTCTAGTTTCTAAAATGGGGTCACTTGTGGGGGATTCCCACTGTTTAGGCACATCAGAGGCTATCCAAATGCGACATGGCGTCCAATCTCGATTCCAGCCAATTTTGGTTTGAAAAAGTCAAATGGCGCTCCTTCCCTTCCGAGCTCTGCCGTGCGCCCAAACAGTGGTTCCCCCCCACATATGGTGTATCAGCGTTCTCAGGACAAATTGGACAACAACTTTTATGGTCCAATTTCTCATGCTATCCTTGGGAAAATAAAAAAAATGGTGACTTAAATATTATTTTGTGGGAAAAAAATAGGATTTTTTATTTTCATGCCGGGCATTATAAACTTGTGTGAAGCACTTGGGGGTTTAAAGTGCTCACCACGATCTAGATAAGTTCCTTTGGGGTCTAGTTTCCAAAATGGGGTCACTTGTGGGGGGTTTCCACTGTTTAGGCACATCAGGGACTCTGCAAACTGAACATGACACCCATCAAAGTCTGAATTCCAAAACGTCATTACTTCCTTTCCGAGCCCTGCCGTGTGCCCAAACAGTATTTCTCCCCCACATATGGGTATCAGCGTACTCAGGACAAATTGGACAACAACGTTTGGGGTCCAATTTCATTGGGAAAAATCAAAAATTGGGGACTAATAAATCATTTTTGTGGAATTTTTTTTTTTCACACCCAGGCATTATAAACTTTAGTGAACACTTGGGGGTTCAAAGTGCTCACAACAGATCTAGATAAGTTCCTTAGGGGGTCTAGTTTCCAAAATGGTGTCACTTGTGGGAGGTTTCCACTATTTAGGCACAACAGGGCTCTCCAAACGCGACATGGCATACAATCTCAATTCCAGCCAATTTTGGTTTGAAAAAAGTCAAAAGGCGCTCCTTCCCTTCCGAGCCCGACCGTGCGCCCAGACAGTGGTTTTCCCCCACATATGGGGTATTGTCGTACTCAGGAGAAATTACACAACAACTTTTTCTGTACATTTTCTCCTTTTAACCCTTGCTGAAATAAAAAAATTTTTGTAAAAGATAATTTTTGTGACTAAAAAGTTAAATGTTAATTTTTTACTTCCAAGTTGCTTCAGCTCCTGTGAAGCACCTGAAGGTTAATAAACTTCTTGAATGTGATTTTGAGTACCTTGAGGGGTGCAGTTTTTAGAATGTTGTCACTTTTGGGTATTTTCTGCCATATAGACCCCTCAAAGTGACTTCAAGTGTGAGGTGGTCCCAAAAAAAATGGTTTTGTACAATTTGTTGTAAAAATGAGAAATCGCTGGTCAACTTTTAACCCTTATAACTACGTAACAGAAAAAAAATTGGTTTCAAAATTGTGCTTATGTAAAGTAGACATGGGGAAATGTTATTTAGTGACTATTTTGTGTGACATATTTCTCTGTTTTAAGGGAATAAAAATTCAAAGTTTGAAAATAGCAAAATTTTCCACATTTTCGCCATATTTCCATTTTTTTCATAAATAACCACAAGTTATATCGAATAAATTTTACCACTATCATGAAGTACAATATGTCACGAGAAAATAATCTCAGATTTGCTAAGATCCGTTGAAGCTTTCCAGAGTTATAACCTCATAAAGAGACAGTGGTCAGAATTCTAAAAATTGGTCTGGTCATTAACGTGCAAACAACCCTCGGGGTGAAGGGGTTAAGTTGATGTTGCAACAGAATTGCCTGGTTAAATTTACCATTCCTCCACAGAAATCTCCACCGCACAGGACCTGTTGGCATCACACAGGCGGATGATGGCAGCGATGGCTGCTACTATGGCAGCTATGCATCAACATGGAGTGATGCTGGAGAGGTTAGTGGCTGGCCTCCAACAGGGGGGCAGCCAATAAAATATTTGTGACATTTTTGTTATATTTGTTATAATTTTATATATGTGTTTAATATATACTGACTATATATAAAAAAAGACAGTTATAGTTTATAACCGCTGCATTGTCAACTTCTTTCAAAACCCAAAAATCCAACAATGAAAAAAAACAAAAGAAAACACCATAAAAAAAACATTGTTATAACACTTTTTCTAAATTAAAAAAAAAAATAAACTAAAAAATTAAAAACACACACCCATTATATCTGGGCATCTTGAGCTTGAGTAAAGCCCTGATGGCAGACCTGACCTGCCCTCAACCCATCCCATTACCCCGGCTTAGTAGGACAGCAAATAAGTGTATGATAAAAGCAGACAATGTTTAAAAAAAATAAAATTTCATTGCGTTGCCTTGGAGGTGTAAAATAAAAACTCTGGGGGGTCCCAAGGTTATGATTTTGCTGAGTTTCTTGTGTCTGTGGCCTGGAGTACATTGGATACGGATTTGTCTCAGTGACTCCAGACGTGTCACTGAGTTTTCCAGTTTCCGCTTTGCTCAAAGCCTCCAGAATCACGCGTTCAGCATGTACCCTTTGGGTTTCACCAAGTGTCCTCATTTTTTCATTTACAAACATTGCAAATCCGCTTATTTCAGGCTGGTTTTGCAGCGTATTTAAAATTTGTTTGGCCAGTTGTATGAACTCAGGCATAGCAGAGGTGGAGGCCTTTCTTTGCGCCCGGAAGAGTGGAGTCGCCGAGGTACAGGTGTGGGTGATGGTTCTTCGGCATCCTCCTCTACGATGATTGACGTACTGTCGATGTTTGGAGTGGCAGAAGTCGGCGTCGATGTTGCTTCATCATGCTCCTGCGAGAACAGAAAATGCATGTTAAAGCCAAAAACAAAAGTTATTGTTCAGCAGACAACAACACCAAAATAATGCGTTTGCATTGGATATCATGAGCTGCAGTTACAAGCGTTTACGTTAACTGGAAGAAAATAATGTGAGGATGGGACTAGTACTACAGGATATGAAATGGCATTCAACGGTATGAGTAGGCCTAAACAGGTAAAGGAGTAAACTTATCTGTACAGGAAGGGATAACTTTTGTCATCTGAAAAATTAATCATGTAAAACCGAAGTTACTATTTTCTATTCAACTACGCCATGTACATAGAACATTACAATGCTATTTAGAGGGGATCAAATAAGGTACTTACATCTCCAACAGGGAATTCAGGCCAGATCGCCGGCTCTTCTGACAACATCGCTATCATTGGGCGTGGAATCTCCTGATCTCTGGTAAAGGCCATCAATTCAAAGTACCAAAGTTTTGGTATGTACAACTCATCCGTCCCGGCCCCAGACTTCCTTGTTTTCTCCACTTTATTGAGTTCCTTTTTATAGACAGTATGGAGGGCCTGAATTTTTTTTTAACCACTGCCTCATCCACCGTCTCAGTTGGATTGTGAATTTTGTACAGCTCTACAAGCTGCTTATATGCCTCTTTTTTTTGTACTTATTACTGTAATCTGCACATTTAATTTTCCACAGACAGGGCAGGGAGCGATACTTGTCAATAAATTCACTAATAAATTCTTGCTTATCGGACATCTGGGAAAAAAAAGGAAAAATGGAAAACAGTGAGAACTGCCCAATAAATGTAACAATTTTTAAATTTCAAACTAGAATCGCTGCACATGCAAAAAAAGGATTCATACAGATAGAAGCCAAGCAGCACGTCATTAGCTTTAAGTGTTTACACATGAACTCAATGCATAATAGAGTTATGATTACATATAATAGAGAGAGGACCAATGCAAGGAAATGCTAAAAAATGCTACAAAGGTCCTAAAATACCGGCGGCAGGCGTGGTAGGAAAACTAAAATGGCTGCCCATGCCAAACCGTATGTACATAGATAGAAGCCAAGCAGCCCTCCATTAGCTTTCAATTGTATAAGCATAAATATAATTGATAGCTGGCTTATGAATGGAAATGCTACAGAGATCCTAAAATGGCGGAGGTGGGTGCGGGAGGAAAACTAAAATGGCTATGTAAAAGCATAAAAAAAAGAAGCCCTCCATTAGCTTTCAACTGTATTTAGCATTGCAAAAGGAGAATATAGTTATGATTAAATATAATTGATAGCTGACCTATGAATGGAAACACTACATAGATCCTAAAATGCTGGCGGCGGGCGCGGCCGGAAAACTAAAATGGCTGCCCATGCCAAACCGTATGTACACAGATAGAAGCCAAGCAGCCCTCCATTAGCTTTCAAGTGTATAAGCATAAATATAATTGATAGCTGACCTTTGAATGAAAACGCTACAGAGATCCTAAAATGGCGGAGGTGGCACGGCAGGAAAACTAAAATAGCTATGTAAAAGCATAAAATAAAATGTAGAATCAAATTAAGATTAAATATAAACAATAGCTGACGGAAACGCTACAAAGATCCTACAATGGCGGGTGCGGCAGGAAAAATAAAATGACTACTCATGGCAAAACGTGTGTACACACATAGAAGCTAATGAGTCCCCATTTGCTTTCAAGTGAAAAGGTATAAAAAAATGTAGAATAGATATATATATATTAAAACACAACAAAGATCCTATTATGAGACCCCAAACAATGCCTACCTTGCGAGTTTGAGCAAAAATCCAAATGTGTTGGTATATCCACGAAATGCCGCAGTAGCGTCTCAGACAGGGTCGTTAAGGCAAGCACGCAGGTAAAAGTCACGTAGAACGCACAGTCCATAGTCCTCCATATAGTATAATACACTCCCCATAGTCTTCCATATAGTATAATACACTCCCCATAGTCCTTCATATAGTATAATACACTCTCTATAGTCCTCCATATAGTATAATACACTCCTCATAGTGCTCCATATAGTATAATACACTCCCCATAGTTCATATAGTATAATACACTCCCTATAGTCCTCCATATATTAAAATCCACTCCTTCATATAGTATTATACACTTCTGTTATGTTTCGGTAGCTGAGGAGAAATTGCAAAAATAGCAAAAGTAGTAATATACCAGAGAGGCTGGAAACTATTGGATTGCAGTACCCTAAACTAACCACCACACTAGAAGTAGCTGTGGAGCGTACCTATGGTAATCCTAGACGCCTCGTCACTGCCGGAGAGATAACTACACCTAAAGGCAGAAAGATGAAAGCTATCTGCCCCGGAGCAGATCCCTCAAAGAAATAGGAAGCCCCTAAACATGTAATGGCGGTTAGACAAGAAGAAAATACGGACACAGACAAAAAATAGAATGAGCAAACGCTGGGGCCCAATCTGTCTAGATAGAAAAGTATAGGAAAGAATTCTGACTGCAACTGTAATGTATGTAGTACAGTTCATATAGCGTCTTGTGCTTGGGTGCGATGAAAACACAGGAGTCACAGGTTTGATATAGAAAAGTCCTGTATTACTTCATACAAGTTGGCAGAAATAGTCACACAGTTTGCAGACACAGAAACAGGAGACACAGCAGGCCAGAGTAATCCAAGCTCAGCAATCACTCTCCAATACAGATTCAGGATCTTCTTCTCTGTTACCGTAAGTCCATGCAAACGTGGGTCTTTCAAAGAGCAGGGTTCAGAGTCCACAAGTGCTTCAGAGTTCCTCAGTAGGAATAGCTGGAGTACAAGGTCCAAGGCTTACAGGAGTCAAGTCACAGGTTCACTGCAGGCTAGTTTCTGAAGCACTGATTGCTCAGCTGTGGCTGCTTAAGAAGCAAAGGAGAGAATCAGGGCGGGAACATGCAAGCTGGAAACTCCATTTTGACTGAGGGCAAGATAGCTGCAGCAAGACAGACAGTAAAATGGCTGACGAAAAAACTGAGTTTCAGGAATATATACATAGAACCTTACATTACTCCCCCCTTAAGGACAACCTCCGGATGACCTCAGACCAGGCTTGTGTGGGTACCTCTGATGAAACTGACGGAGCAAGCGAGGAGCATTAACGTTATTGACCGGTTCCCATGAGTTGTCCTCCACTGGGTATCCCTGCCAATTAATCAGATATTGTAACTGATTTCTATACAACCTGGAATCTAAAATCCTTTCCACCACAAATTCTTCCTGACCATCGACTAGCACTGGGTCAGGGCAAGGAGAGGAACGTCCAGGAAACGTATTGGGTGTCGCAGCCTTTAGTAGGGATACATGAAAGACAGGGTGGATTCTCATAGTTCTGGGCAGTTGAAGACGACAAGCAACGGCACTTATAATTTTACTGATTTTATAGGGTCCAATGTACTTATGTCCCAACTTAGACGATGGAATCCTTAACTTAAGATTTCTGGTTGACAGCCAGACCAAGTCTCCTACCTTGAAAGCTGGTGCAGGTTTACGAAATTTATCTGCTGCTTTCTTGTACCTTTCTTGAGCCGATTCCAGATTTTCCTTTAGAAGATCCATATTCTTCTGTAAAGACGTGATTCTTTCAGCCACTGCTGGTAAAGGCGTTTCTATGGGAAATCGTGGTAGAATGTTAGGATGATAACCTAGATTAGAGTAAAAAGGAGACTGTTTAGTGGAGGCACTCTGAGAGTTGTTATACGAGAACTCAGCTAATGGAAGTAGATCCACCCAATCATCCTGTAGGTGGCAGATAAAGCAGCGGAGATACTGCGCCAGGGTTTGATTGGTTCGTTCGGTCTGTCCATTAGTCTGGGGATGAAAAGCAGAAGAAAGGTTTACTTTAATGTCCAATGCTGCACAGAAATTTTGCCAAAACCTAGAAGTGAATTGCACCCCTCGATCCGAAATAACCTCATCCGGTACTCCATGTAAGCGAAACACATCTTTAATCATCAAATCTGATGTCTGTTTTGCAGTGGGTAAGCCGACACAAGGGATAAAATGAGCTGCCTTTGTTAGACGGTCAACCACCACTAGAATGGTGTTCTTCCCCTGAGAGGTTGGTAACTCCACAATGAAGTCCATAGAAATGGATCCCCACGGGCGGGACGGGGTGGGAAGAGGCTGTAACAGACCAGTTGGTGAGGAGCGAGGTGTTTTGCATCTTGCACAGACCTCACATGAAGTGACATAATTCAAAACATCCTTCCTGCAAGTGGGCCACCAAAAGAAACGAGAAAGAAATTCCTGTGTCTTTAGAATTCCTCTATGCCCAGCTATCTTGGAATCGTGAATGAGTTGCAATAATCTTAATCTGACTGTTTCAGGAATATACAGACGTTGTCCCTGAATCCACACACCATTCTTAAAGACAAGACTTACATCCCTTGGGGGTTGTGCCAAAAAGGAATCCGCATGGTATGCTTCCTTGATGTCCTTAAGTAGGTCTTGATTATGAATTACTCCTAGGAATCTAGAGTCAGGAAGAATAGTCTTAGGAGGAGTAATTGGACGTGTCTCTGCTGAGTAAATCCTAGAGAGTGCATCAGCCTTTCCATTGCGCGATCCTGGTCTATAAGAGATGATAAAATTAAATTGGTTTAAGAAAAGATTCCAGCGAGCCTGGCGAGGAGTCAGGCACTTAGCCGACCTGATAAACTCAAGGTTACGATGGTCTGTTAGGACGACTATTTGCTGTGCAGCTCCCTGAAGAAGGTGTCTCCATTCTTTGAAGGCGGCAATAATGGCCAACAACTCTCTATTGCCCACATCGTAGTTCCTCTCAGCCGAAGACAACTGCTGGGAAAAGAAGGCACAGGGATGCAAGACATTCTTCTCACCTGTTCTCTGAGAGAGTATAGCTCCAACGGCACAGTCTGAAGCATCCACCTCTATTATGAAGGCAAGCTCGGGGTTGGGATGTACTAGGATAGGTGCAGTGGTAAATTTATCTTTTAGACGGGAAAATGCTTCCTGGGCTTGGGGAGTCCAGGAAAACCTAGACTCTTTCCGGGTAAGTTGAGTGATAGGTGACACTACCTCAGAGAAATTTCTAATGAAACGTCTATAGAAGTTGGCAAACCCGATGAAGCGCTGTACCTCCTTCACATTTCTAGGACTTGGCCAATCCTTGATGGCTTGGGTTTTGCTTCCATCCATACTAATTCCTTGTGTAGACAGTACATACCCCAGAAATTGAATTTCGGTCCTATGGAATTCACACTTTTCAAGTTTGATGTAAAGATGATTTTGTCTTAGACGTTCCAAGACCATTCTCACATGTCCATGATGTTCCTCTGTGGAGTTAGAAAAAATTAGAATATCATCCAAATAAATTACCACGAATGTATCTAGGAGATCCCTGAAGATGTCATTCACCAAGTGTTGGAAAGTGGCTGGGGCGGTACTCAGACCAAAAGGCATAACTAGATATTCAAAGTGTCCATAGCGTGACCTGAATGCAGTCTTCCATTCATCCCCAGGTCTAATACGGACTAAGTTATAGGCCCCACGAAGATCTAGTTTAGAAAAAATTTTGGCATGTCGCACTCTCTCCAATAACTCAGGGATTAAAGGCAATGGATAACGGTTTCTAATAGTAACCTTATTGAGTTCCCTATAGTCTACGCATGGTCTCAGAGATCCATCTTTCTTCTTTACAAAGAAGATGGGTGCACCTGCAGGAGATGAAGAGGGGCGTATGAAGCCCTTGGCTAGATTTTCATCTATGTAATCCTTTAAAGCCTTTAGCTCGGGCCCCGCCAGGGGGTAGATCTTACCAAAAGGTATCTCTGCTCCAGGCAATAATTCAATTGGACAATCATATGGACGGTGAGGAGGAAGCTGGTCAGCGTTCTTCTTGTCACATAAATCCACATAGTCCTGGTATACAGCTGGTAGTTCAGGGACTGACATGATTCCTTTAGGAACAGAGCAAGCTGAAACTTTTGGACTCATCTGTTTCTCTGGAAAGTGTAATTCCTTGGTCTCCCAGTTAATGGTAGGATTCTGAGCCTGCAGCCATGGTAGCCCTAGAATAATGGGAAAGTGGGGAGAAGAGATAAGCATAAAGGACAGTTTCTCTTGATGATCTTTACCCATAAGAACCCTCAAAGGCTCTGTTTCCTGATCCACTGGTCCAGAGGTCAGCAGGGAGCCATCCACAGTTTCCATCTGTACTGGAGTAGCCTTCTTCACTGAACGTATTCCCTGTTTCAGAGCAAAGGAGACATCCATAAAATTTCCACTTGCCCCTGAGTCGATCATAGCAGAGCTAGACACCCAAGCTGAGTCAACCCAGAGTTTGATGGAAAGAAAGCAATGAGAATTGTTTTTCTTACAACTCAGCTGGGACACCGCTGAGGAAACTTGAAAAATGGCAGCGTTTACACAGTCAACGTCCTCAGAGGTAACGGAGTTTAAGTCGAGAAATCAAGATCTGTTGCTGCAGATCTCTCTGGAGCCTGAGGCTCGGACCTGACAGATCCCCTCTCGCAACACTCACAATGAATGAGTGCTGCAGTAGTCTTACGAGAACGGCTGGGGCAGTTTATAATGAAGTGCCCTGACTTACCACAATAGAAACATAGATTCTCCTTAAAACGATGTTCCTTGCGTGCATCACTAACCCGTCGTTGTAAAGAGTCTACCTGCATGGGTTCAGGTTCAGGTTCCCGTGTAATCCTACTCAAAGGTTCCTTAGCTGGAGAGGAAGGTAGGAAAAGGTTAGTACGATTGCTTTCGAACCATCTCTCTTGCCTGCGTTCAGTCAGACGAGTATCAATACGGATGCAGTAGTTAGTAAAGTCACCTAACGCAGTGGGAGGGTCGGCACGAGCAAGTTCATCCTTAATCAGTGGAGATAACCCCTTTCCAAAAATAGATTTTTTGGCGGAACTGTCCCAGGTGGTATCAAGGGCCCATCTCCTGAAATCCAAGGCATATTCAGCTACCGAGTGCTTACCTTGGCGCAAAGCTAACATGGCTGCTTCAGCTGTTGCACCTCGATTGGGGTCATCAAACACCTGCCCCATGGCTGAAATAAAATCATCAAGGTGATTCAAACAATCATCCTCAGTCTCAATCAGAGGGTTTGCCTACATTAAAGCCTTGTTGGTAAGCAACATAATTATAGTAAGCACCTTAGATCGTTCAGTGGGAAATTGTGAAGCATGTGCAGAAAAAAAAAGATTGCATTGATTAATAAATCCCCTGAATTTCTCACGTTCACCGCCAAAACGAAAAGGGGGCAACTTGGGAATCCCAGCACTCGGGGCTACGGCAGGAGCCTGGACTCGCCCCTCTAGAACCTCAATCCTGGCTCGCAAATCCTGGGTAGTCTGTCCAACCACTTGCAAATTGTGATTATTGAGGTCCTGTAGATTTGTAAAACGGGTCTTTATATTCTACAAATCTGCAAGGATATTATCAGTCACTCCACAAAGTTCCTTTATGCGGGCCTCCATTTTCCAGATCTTTTAAGACAGGATTACTGGAAGAAGAGGAGAGAAAAAAAAACAATAGTGTTCACCTGTGGCAACACTGCAGAGAGAAAAAAAAATTAAGGGAATTGCTCACCTGGAATGGTTGTGAGAAGTCACAACCACTGTCATCACAGAAAGTACAACCGGACGTCTGATATCCACAGTACAGCAGACACAGCCTTCCAGACCCAGCAGACACTAACGTTTTGGCTTCAGAATCTTGTAATGTATGTAGTACAGTTCATATAGCGTCTTGTGCTTGGGTGCGATGAAAACACAGGAGTCACAGGTTTGATATAGAAAAGTCCTGTATTACTTCATACAAGTTGGCAGAAATAGTCACACAGTTTGCAGACACAGAAACAGGAGACACAGCAGGCCAGAGTAATCCAAGCTCAGCAATCACTCTCCAATACAGATTCAGGATCTTCTTCTCTGTTACCGTAAGTCCATGCAAACGTGGGTCTTTCAAAGAGCAGGGTTCAGAGTCCACAAGTGCTTCAGAGTTCCTCAGTAGGAATAGCTGGAGTACAAGGTCCAAGGCTTACAGGAGTCAAGTCACAGGTTCACTGCAGGCTAGATTCTGAAGCACTGATTGCTCAGCTGTGGCTGCTTAAGAAGCAAAGGAGAGAATCAGGGCGGGAACATGCAAGCTGGAAACTCCATTTTGACTGGGGCAAGATAGCTGCAGCAAGACAGAAAGTAAAATGGCTGACGAACAAACTGAGTTTCAGGAATATATACATAGAACCTTACAGCAACCCAAAAAAACCCTGACAAAAATACCAACACTTCTGATTAACAAAAAACCTGAGATCACACGATCTCTACCACCTAAATCAGATCTCTGGTGTAACACACAGCAATTCAGCAAAAAGGTGACTGTTGTGAATGGACTTGAAATGAGTTCTGAGCAGAGGCTCCCTCTGGCGGTTACAAGCGGTACTGGACTGTCCAGTGAAGATTGTGAGGATTGGGAATCAGGTGTTACTGACTGGTCTTATATAAGGGACTCGCCTTCCCATCAGGGTTGCCGGTGAACAATTGTTCTGGTCTCAATCCTTGATTCCTGATTCCTTTGTAGCCTGCTGTGTTGTGTCTGCATCTCCTGCTAACAGATAAGACATTTTCTTCTTTTTGTTTTTCTGCTTGATTTTTGCATTTTGTCCTGCACTTCTGTGGGGGCCTTCAGGGTCCCCTCCGGGGGCTTTTGCCCTCTCAGTTTAGTTCAGCCACTGATGTTTGTACATTTGCTTTTTCCAGTTTTTTCAGTGGCTGCTGTTTTGATTTTGTTACACCAGAGAACTAATTTAGGTGGTAGAGGTCGTGTGATCTCAGGTGTTTTTGAAATTAGTAGAGTTGGTGCTTTTCAGGGTTTTTTGGGATTGCAGTAAGTGCCCTTCCTATCCTTTTCTATTTAGATAGTTTGGGCCCCAACGTTTGCTCATACTATTTTCTGTCTGTGTCAGTATTTCCTCTTGTCTAACCGCCATTACATGTTTGGGGGCTTTCTATGTTCTTTGGGGATCTGCTCCGGGGCAGATAGCTTTCCTCTTTCTATCTTTAGGTGTAGTTAGTTTCTCAGGCTGTGACTAGGCGTCTAGGACCAACGTAGGAACGCTCCACGGCTGCCTCTAGTTGTGGTGGTTAGTCAGGGTACTGCAATCTCATAGATTCCAACTGCTCTGGTGTATTTCCTTTTTTACCTGCACTCCTCAGCTACCGAAACATAACAGTATCACCGGCCCTAAAAAAATTGAATGGTACTCACAGAAGGGAAAAATATTGTGAAAGAAAAAAGGTTGTCAGAGTTGTCAGAGATATTTTTCTGTTTGTTGCATTTTTTTTTTTTTCCCTCTGTATCTCTGGGTGCTGGGGAGGATTTTTTCTCTCAATGGAGTTTGCACAGTTGTCTGGCCGTGTGGATCAGCTTGCCACTGAGGTTCGGAGTATTGCTGCCTATCTTGCTGGGTTACCTGTTGTGGAACCTAGGATTCCCATGCCAGATTTGTTTTTGGGGGATCGAGCCAAGTTTCTGAATTTTAAAAATAATTGTAAATTGTTTTTTGCCTTAAAATCTAAGTCCTCAGGGAACGCAGCGCAGCAGGTTCAAATTGTCATCTCCCTCCTGCGCGGCGATCCTCAGGATTGGGCTTTTTCCCTGACACCTGGGGATCCTGTTTTGAGTGATGTTGATGCATTTTTTCAGGCCTTGGGGTTATTGTACGATGAGCCTAATGTCACTGATCAAGCTGAAAAAGCCTTGTTGGCATTAAATCGGGGCTTGATGACGCTGAGTTATACTGTCAGAGATTCCGTAGGTGGGCAGTCCTGACCAAATGGAATGACGACGCTTTGGCAGCCCTTTTTCGGAAGGGTCTGTCAGATAATGTAAAGGATGTTATGGTGGGATTCCCTGTCCCCTCTGGTCTCAATGATTCTATGTCATTAGCGATTCAAATTGACAGACGTTTGCGTGAGCGGAGAAGTATGTGTGGTATAGTGTTGCCTTGTGAACCTGCTTCTGAATCCATGCAGTGTGATAGAGTGGTTTCTGGGACACAGCGTCATGAGTTTCGAAAGCGCAATGGGTTATGTTTCTACTGTGGTGATGCCTCTCATGCTATTTCAGTCTGCCCTAAGCGGGGAAGACGTTTTGCACGCTCAGTTGTCTTGGGTAGTGTTCAGACTAAGTTTTTATTAACTGTTACTCTGATATGCTCTCTGTCCTCATTTTCTGCTCAGGCTTTCGTTGATTCGGGAGCAGCTATTAACCTGATGGATTTTGATTTTGCTAAACGTTGTGGGTTTCCCTTGATACCCCTACAGAAGTCTATTCCCCTACTGGGAATCGATTCTACCCCTTTGGCTGAGAATAAACCTCAGTTCTCTACTCAGGTGATAATGAGGGTTGAACCTGATCATCAGGAGAGCTGCAAATTTTTGGTTCTGTATAATCTGCATGACATTATCGTGCTGGGTTTCCCTTGGTTACAGTCTCATAATCCTGTTTTGGATTGGAAATCTGTGTCTGTAACCAGTTGGGGCTGCCAATGTGTTAATACCAACACTCCTGTTTTTTCTGCCTCCCCCCAGGCTCAGGATGTTCCTGACTTTTTGATTGATTTTTCTGATGTGTTTAGCGAAAGTAAATCTGTATCCTTGCCTCCCCATAGGAGCTATGATTGCGCTATTGAATTAGTGCCTGGTAGTAAATTCCCTAAAGGTTGCCTTTTTAACTTGTCTGTACCTGAACATGACGCTATGCGGTCTTATATCAAGGAGTCATTGGAGAAAGGTCATATCAGACCATCCTCTTCACCCTTAGGTGCCGGTTTTTTCTTTGTGGCCAAAAAGGATGGTTCATTAAGGCCGTGTATTGATTATCGTCTTTTGAACAATATTACTGTGAAATATCAATACCCATTACCCTTGATTTCTGACCTGTTTTCCAGGGTGAAAAACGCTACTTGGTTTACCAAGCTTGACCTCAGGGGGGCATATAACCTTATTCGCATTAAGCACGGGGATGAATGGAAGACGGCATTTAACACCCCTGAGGGGCATTTTGAGTACCTTGTGATGCCCTTTGGGCTCACTAATGCTCCTTCTGTCTTCCAGTCCTTCATGAATGACATTTTCAGGGATTTTGTGGATAAATTTCTGATTGTTTATTTGGATGATATCTTGATTTTTTCCAATGACTGGGACTCTCATGTGAAACATGTTCGAACTGTATTCCAGATTTTGAGAGAGAATGCTCTGTATGTGAAGGGATCAAAGTGTCTTTTTGGCGTACAGAGGATCTCATTTTTGGGATTCATTTTGTCCCCATCTGTTATTGAAATGGACCCGGTCAAGGTTCAGGCCATCTGTGATTGGGTCCAACCTACTTCATTAAAGGCTCTTCAAAGATTTTTGGGTTTTGCCAATATTTATCGTAAATTTATTGGTAATTTCTCGGTTATTGTTAAACCATTAACTGATTTGACCAAAAAGGGTTCTGATTTGGTGAATTGGCCTCCTGAGGCAGTCTCTGCATTTCAGGAACTTAAGCAGAGATTGACTTCTGCTCCTGTTCTACGGCAGCCTGATGTTTCTCTGCCATTTCAGGTGGAGGTTGATGCCTCTGAAATTGGGGCAGGTGCCGTTTTGTCCCAAAGAGATCCAGAGACCTCTAAAAGTAACCCTTGTGCTCTGTTTTCCTCTCGAACAATTATTCCTACTGAAACGTTAATAAATGTACAGGAATCTGCCAAGCGACTTAATCCTAGACAGGCCAGGTGGGCCTTGTTTTTCACACGTTTTAATTTTGTGGTTTCCTTTCTTCCTGGCACTAAGAATGTTAAGGCGGATGCCCTTTCAAGGAGTTTCCTTGCGGACTCTCCTGAGTTATCTGATCCTTCTGTTATTTTGAAAGAAGGTGTAGTTCTTTCCGCCATCTCGCCCAATTTGAGACTGGCTCTGGAGGGGTGTCAGGAGGATAGGCCCAAGCGCTGCCCTGTTGGGAAATTGTTTGTCCCGGACCACTGGAAAAAGAGTGTGATGTCTGAGATTCATTGTTCCGCGTTGGCCGGTCATCCCGGAATTTTTGGTACCAGAGACTTGGTTAGTCAGTCCTTTTGGTGGCCTACCTTGTCTCGTGATGTCAGGGAATTTGTGCAGTCCTGCGGGACTTGCTCTCGCTCCAAGCCTTGCTCCCGCTCTAGTGGTTTGTTGATGCCATTGCCTGTGCCCAAGAGACCATGGACCCATATCTCTATGGATTTAATTTCCGACCTCCCTGTTTCTCAGAGAATGACCGTCATCTGGGTGATTTGTGATAGGTTTTCCAAGATGATACATCTTGTGCCATTACCTAAGTTGCCTTCCTCCTCTGAATTGGTACCTTTGTTCCTTCAGCACGTGGTTCGTTTACACGGCATTCCTGAGAACATTGTGTCTGACAGAGGAGTCCAGTTTGTTTCCAGATTTTGGAGGACCTTTTGTTCTAAACTTGGTGTTCAATTGTCTTTCTCCTCGGCATTTCATCCTCAGACCAATGGTCAAACTGAGAGAACAAATCAGACATTGGAGACTTATCTAAGATGCTTTGTGTCTGCTGATCAGGATGACTGGGTCTCTTTTTTGCCTTTGGCTGAGTTTGCTCTTAATAATAGGGCTAGCTCTGCCACTTTGATGTCTCCATTTTTCTGTAATTCTGGGTTTCACCCTCGATTTTCTTCAGGACAGACGGAGGCTTCTGTCTGTCCAGGTGTTGACTCTGTTGTGGAGCGTATGCAACAGATTTGGGACCAGGTAGTGCAGAGGTTGTCCCTCTCTCAGGAGAGGGCCCAGCGGTTTGCTAACCGGCATAGGACTGATGGTCCTCGGTTTAAAGTGGGGGACTTGGTCTGGTTGTCCTCAAAAAATATTCCTATGAGAGTGGCATCTCCTAAATTTAAGCCTAGGTTCATTGGACCTTATAAGATCATGGAGATTCTAATCCTGTTTCTTTTCGTTTGCTTCTTCCAGGGACATTTAAGATCCATAATGTGTTCCACAAGTCCTTGTTGAAGAGGTTTGTTGAGCCAGTGGTTCCTACTGCTTTGCCTCCTGACCCTGTTCTGGTTGATGGCAATATGGAGTTTGAGGTTGAGAAAATTTTGAATTCTCGTTTTTCTAGACGGAAACTCCAGTATTTGGTTAAGTGGAGAGGTTATGGTCAGGAAGACAATTCTTGGGTGTTTGCTTCGGACATCCATGCTAGGAGACTCATCCGTGCGTATCATAGAACTCATCCTGACCAACCTGGTTGCTCAAGTGAGGGTTCGGTGACCCCTCCTCAAGGGGGGGGGTACTGTTGTGAATGGACTTGAAATGAGTTCTGAGCAGAGGCTCCCTCTGGCAGTTACAAGTGGTACTGGACTGTCCAGTGAAGATTGTGAGGATTGGGAATCAGGTGTTACTGACTGGTCTTATATAAGGGACTCGCCTTCCCATCAGGGTTGCCGGTGAACAATTGTTCTGGTCTCAATCCTTGATTCCTGATTCCTTTGTAGCCTGCTGTGTCGTGTCTGCATCTCCTGCTAACAGATAAGACATTTTCTTCTTTTTGTTTTTCTGCTTGATTTTTGCATTTTGTCCTGCACTTCTGTGGGGGCCTTCAGGGTCCCCTCCGGGGGCTTTTGCCCTCTCAGTTTAGTTCAGCCACTGATGTTTGTACATTTGCTTTTTCCAGTTTTTTCAGTGGCTGCTGTTTTGATTTTGTTACACCAGAGAACTAATTTAGGTGGTAGAGGTCGTGTGATCTCAGGTGTTTTTGAAATTAGTAGAGTTGGTGCTTTTCAGGTTTTTTGGGATTGCAGTAAGTGCCCTTCCTATCCTTTTCTATTTAGATAGTTTGGGCCCCAACGTTTGCTCATACTATTTTCTGTCTGTGTCAGTATTTCCTCTTGTCTAACCGCCATTACATGTTTGGGGGCTTTCTATGTTCTTTGGGGATCTGCTCCGGGGCAGATAGCTTTCCTCTTTCTATCTTTAGGTGTAGTTAGTTTCTCAGGCTGTGACTAGGCGTCTAGGACCAACGTAGGAACGCTCCACGGCTGCCTCTAGTTGTGGGGGTTAGTCAGGGTACTGCAATCTCATAGATTCCAACTGCTCTGGTGTATTTCCTTTTTTACCTGCACTCCTCAGCTACCGAAACATAACAGGTGACAAAGGAACCAAGCAATAGTGCAAATACAAAATGAGCACAATTGCAGCGCCAGACCCCAAAAGGGGAACAGGCTGTATTCCACTGCAAGCAGCAAACCAGCAGAGAAAATCCAACCAGAGGAAAAAAAAAACAGAAAATCACTTATCTGAAAGAGAGCAGAAAAGCAAGCTATGCTCCAAGCAAGACCAGAAGAACAATTGATTACCGGCAAGGCTGATGGGAACTCAGGTCACTTATATCATACCATTCAGAGCCAGCTGAAGGCCATTCAGTAATTAGTTCATTACCCTCAGCAACCACCGGAGGGAGCCCCAGCTCAGAAGTCGCCTCCAGAGAATTCACAACACACTTCCCATAGTCCTCATATAGTATAATAGACTCCTCATAGCCCTCCACATATTAAAATACACTCAGTCCTCCATATAGTATAATACTATAATACACTCCTCATAGTGCTCCATATAGTATAATGCACGGCCATAGTCATCCATGTAGTACAATTCACTTCCCATAGTATAATGCACCCCATTGTTCTTCATATAGTATAATGTATTCTCCATAGTCCTCGATACAGTATAATGCAGCCCACATATAGTATAATGCAGCCACCCCATAGAGCATAATGGAGCACACCCACAGAGTATAATGCAACCACCCCAAAGTATAATGCACTGTTGGGGATTTATTCAAAATTGAAGCAGTGAGCGGTCCAGCTCACCACAAACCATCTTGATTGGGTTCAGGTCTGGTGACTGTGGAGGCCAGGTCATCTGGCATAGCACCCCAACACTCTCCTTCTTGGTCAAATAGCCCTTACACAGCCTGGAGGTGTGTTTGGGGTCATTGCCCTGTTGAAAAATAAATGATGGTCCAACTAAACGCAAACCGGATGGAATAGCATGCTGCTGCAAGATGCTGATGTAGCCATGCTGGTTCACTATGCCTTCAATTTTGAATAAATCCCCAACAGTGTCACCAGCAAAGCACCCCCACACCATCACACCTCCTCCTCCATGCTTCACGGTGGGAACCAGGCATGTAGAGTCCATCCGTTCACCTTTTCTGCATGCAAAGCAGTAATCAAAGCAAAAGGTGGCTACTTTGAAGAACCTAGAATATAAGACATATTTTCAGTTGTTTCATACTTTTTTGTAAAGTGTAATGTGTAATTCCACATGTGTTAATTCATAGTTTTGATGGCTTCAGTGTGATTCTACAATTTTCATAGCCATGAAAATAAAGAAAAATCTTTGAATGAGAAGGTGTGTCCAAACTTCTGGTCTGTACTGTATAAACTGTAGTATATAACACAGCCCAGTAGCCCATATAGTATATAACACAGCCCAGTAGCCCACATAGTACATAACACAGTCCAGTAGCCCACATAGTATATAACACAGCCCAGTAGCCCACATAGTATATAACACAGCCCAGTAGCCCATATAGTATATAACACAGCCCAGTAGCCCACATAGTATATAACACAGCCCAGTAGACTACCAAGTATATAACACAGCCCAATAGCCCACATAGTATATAACACAGCCCAGTAGCCCACATAGTATATGGCACAGCCCAGTGGCCCACATGGTATATAACACAGCCCAGTAGCCCACATAGTATATAGCACAGCCCAGTAGCCCACATAGTATATGGCACAGTCCACATATCCCCTCTCCTACTTGTCGCATTGTGGTCTACAGTAAATAAGGTACACTGTGATTTGTTGCACTTAGCACTTTTATTATACATTGTTTACAGAGTACTGGTTCCCAATGTGAATTTACTTGTGCTTCTTTATGAGCTAAATCCCCATCTGGTCTTTGGTTTATATACCCATGGCAATTATGTGTATATCCCTTGTTCTATTTGTATGAATTTGATGTTTCATAAATTGTTTTGATATTTTAATCTTTGACTTATTGGTGCCTCTTTTTCTGCCATTTAGTAATGGTGGATATGGTTTATTGTTTTCTTGCTTGAGGTGATATATTTATTTATTGTGGACTAGAGTTGAGCGAAACAGGTCGGTCAGATTCATAAGTCGCCGACTTTCGCCAA
Source organism: Oophaga sylvatica (assembly GCA_033576555.1). Classification (NCBI taxonomy): domain Eukaryota; kingdom Metazoa; phylum Chordata; class Amphibia; order Anura; family Dendrobatidae; genus Oophaga; species Oophaga sylvatica. Next base: position 38,267 of record JARQOD010004113.1, on the reverse strand, counting down.
AGTCGAGTTTCGCCGAGCGAAACCCGACCATAGCGTCATGTAGGTCACGCGTTCGGCAAAATGAGCGCCAAAGTCGGTTTTCCCATAATGCTTGCAGGTGCCTTTTTTCAGCCAATGAGCAAGGACGTACACTGTGGGCAACGAGATGACATGGGCAGCGTCCACCACCATCTTAGAGAAGGGCATTGTAGTGATTGGCTTGCTTTGGGGAGCGTCATAGTGTCTATAAAAGCCCTGACCGCCGACCGCCATTTTACTTCTGCCGATCTTAACAGTAGGGAGAGGTTGCTGACGCTGTTTATCAGTAGGGAGAGAGTTAGGGCTGGAAAGAGAAGTTCTTATGTGCTTGTGCTGACAGCAATTGTGCTGTACAGTTAGTGTGCAATTTTGTTGGAACATAATTTAATTTTGTTGGAACATAATTATATCTGAGATATCTGAGACTTGGCTGGATGAGAGCCACGACTGGGCGGTTAATTTACAGGGCTATAGTCTGTTTATAAATGACCGTAAAAATAAGGGAGGTGGGGGTGTGTGTTTATATGTAAAATTATCCTTAAAACCCATCCTGCGTGCTATCTGTGAATCTAATGAAGATGTAGAGTCTCTGTGGGTGGAGATTAGGGGAGTGGGGAAAAATAATAAATTACTGATAGGGGTTTGTTATAAGTCTCCTAAAATAATGGAAGCAACAGAGAATATCCTCGTAAAGCAAATAGATGAAGCAGCAACTCAAGGAGAAGTCATTATTATGGGGGACTTCAACTACCCTGAAATACATTGGGGAATAGAAACCTGTAGTTCCAGCAAAGGTAATAGGTTTTTGGCAACTATGAGAGACAATTAACATTCACAACTAGTTCAGGACCCAACAAGAGGGGGGGCACTGCTAGACCTAATATTAACCAACAGGCCAGACCGCATATCAAATATAAGGGTTGGGGGTCACTTGGGTAATAGTGATCACAAAATAATAAGCTTTCATGTATCCTTTATTTTGATATCAAAATGGAGGATACCAGAATGTACCGCATTTTTATGGAACTAAAACCACTTCTGAAGAAACGCGCACAAATGGACAGCGACATTTTTTTCTTATCTAAATGCAAAAAGGAGAATTTAATTCCCAAAGGACTATGGATTACAAACCCAATTCTTCACACCTACAATACCCATTATGCAAAAAACCTTTGTCACAGGACTTCTGAGAGACTTAGGAACCATCTTTTGCATGTCTGCTACAGCATAAGGAGAAACGTCCAAGGGCAATTTGAAAGTCTAAGGAAAACACTTACAGAAAGCACAGAGCAAAAATTACAACAATACTACAACAAACTACGGACCTTTCTGATTCATAACAAGGAAAAGAAACTACACAGATTGCGCCTCAATTCAGGACTCTATACAAACAGATCCAAAACAAAGCCAAAACCTGACAACCTGTACAACCACTCCATTCCAGACACAAAAGCATCTAACTGTGTCATCAATCTCTCGGATTACAAACCCAACAAGGTGGAACTGGCCGTGCTTTCTAGAGGACTCTCATTTTGTCCCACTAAGGCCCTGGATAAAACTGAACTCTGCAGTGATATGGAACATTTTTTCAGGAGACTGCGCCTGAGGGAATACTTCAATGATACAGAAGATTCAGAAAACACTCGGACTGAAGGAAAAGGGATCCCAACAACCAAGAAGAGGTCAGACTGGACACCTCCTCCTGGATGCAACCCTCATTTGGATAAATATATAGACTCATTCAGATATTTGATAAAATCCACCATCATAGACACCAACAGGAGACAAGCATCCAACATCAGTGCCCAGGAGAGAAAGGCTACACAGTCTCTGAAAACCAACAAAGAAATCATCATTAAACCTGCTGACAAGGGAGTTGCAATAGTCATGATGAACACATCAGACTATATGAAGGAAGCAAACAGAAAACTTACGGACACGCTACTACAGAAAACTGGAGTCGGACCCTACACAGGACTATTACAAGGAACTAAGCAAGTTGGTATCTTGTCTGCCTGACAAATCCTTAAGAGCCGATGACCTGATACCAGAGAGTCCAAGAACAGGGACATTCTACATGCTTCCCAAAATCCACAAAGCTGGAAATCCAGGGAGGCCGATTATTTCATGTGTGGACACCCTTACTGAGCAGGTATCTGGATGGGTAGAGGTCATTCTTAAACCACTGGTAAAGGATACACCCAGCTACATTCAGGACACAACTGACCTATTGAATAAACTAGCGGCAATAGGTTCCCTACCAGAAGGAACCATCCTGGCCACCATGGATGTGGAATCTTTTTACTCTAATATCCCACACCAGGATGGATTAAATGCCTGCAAAGACTTCATGGAAAACACCGAGAATGATGCTGATTCTGTGGTGAAACTCACAAAATTCATCCTCACCCACAAATACTTTGAATTTGACAAGATCTATTTACAGGAGACTGGCACAGCTATGGGAAGTAAAATGGCTCCACAGTATGCAAATCTTTTCATGGCCAAGCTTGAAAGCGACTTTCTGTCCTCATGTCCCATCGGGCCTCTGGCCTACTACCGCTACATTGATGACATTTTAATCATCTGGACGGAGTCTGAGCAACAGCTAAAGACGTTCCATGAACAGTTCAATCAATTTCATCCCACCATCAATTTAACACTCAACTACTTCAGCACTGAAATTAACTTTTTGGACACCATCATTAAGCTAAAGGACAATGAAATAGAGACATCCCTGTATCAGAAGCCAATCGACCGTCCAACATACCATAAATGGGACAGTTTCCATCCAAAACACATAATTAATAAACTCTATTGTCTACAGCCAAGCCATCAGATACAACCGTATATGTTCCAACCCCATGGATAGAGATGAACAACTTGGTCACCTTAGAAAGACCTTTTTAAATCAGGGCTACCATCCAAGAACAATTGAAAACCAAATTACAAGAGCCACCAGAATATCAAGGAATCACCTGCTACATTACAAAACTAAAGAAGAAAATAACCGGGTGCCTCTAGTGGTCACCTACAATCCAAATCTGGAGGTGCTAAGGGGAGCTGCACCGAAACTACAACCTTTACTACAAAAAGATGCCCGATTACAATCCACATTTCCAGATTCCCCACTACTGTGTTTTAGGCATCCCCCAAATCTAAGAAGCATCATTGTCAGAAGTTCCCTGTCCTCCCCAAAAGCTGCAGGAACCTTTCCTTGCAACCAGAAGAAATGCAAAACCTGTCCATTTATAATGACCATGGACAAGATAAAGATCCCCAACTCCCATCGGGACCACAAGATACCAGGTACTTTCAGCTGCATCACATCTAATGTGGTGTACCTAATTATATGTACTAAATGTCCACCTGGGGGTCTGTATGTGGGAGAGACCGGGCAAAAACTGAGAACAAGGATGAATTCTCATCGCCACACAATAAGAGAAAAAATAATGGATCTACCTGTGGCAAAACATTTTAGTTCCCCTGGTCATAGCATGTTAGATATGAAATTACTTGTACTGAAAGGTAGTTTCACATCTCAGATACACAGAAGAGTTTGCGAATACAAATTGATGGTGACCTTTGACACTTTTAATGCTGGAATGAACCTGTCACACGGATTTATGACGATTTACATCAATTACGGAATTTACTCCAAAGACCCTGTGAGAACATCACAAAACATTACCAGACCCCAATCAGAGGGCAATAAAACTTTCACACTCCTTATCTATGAACTGTTCCAATATTTATGCTCATCCCTCTGCCATAATGACTATTCTGCTTCACGTCACTTGTCTTATCTATTGCATTTTTTCTGTGCTGTGTGGTGTATAAATATGTGATTCTTCAGATTTTGTATTAGTCTTTGCCTGATGAAGAGACCTGAGTAGTCTCGAAAGCTTGCAATTTGTTACCATCTTTTCAGTTAGCCATTAAAAGGTATCAACCACTGAGGACTCTCAACTCCAAATATTTTTTTATGTATCCTTTAATAAGATGTGTAGTCGAGGGGTTACAAGGACACTAAACTTCAGGAAGGCAAATTTCCAACGGATGAGAGATGATCTTAGTGCAATAAACTGGGATGATATCCTGAGACATAAAAATACACAAAGAAAATGGGAGACGTTTATTAGCATCCTGAATAGGACCTGTGCACAGTATATACCCTATGGGAATAAACATGCTAGAAATAGGAGGAAACCACTATGGCTAAATAGAGCTGTAAGGGGCGCAATAAGTGACAAAAAGAAAGCGTTTAGGGAATTAAAGAAAGTAGGTAGTGATGAGGCATTAAATAAATACAGAAGACTGAATAAATTCTGTAAAAAGCAAATCAAGATAGCAAAGATTGAGGCAGAGAGACTCATTGCCAGAGAAAGTAAAAATAATCCCAAAATATTCTTTAACTACATAAATAGCAAGAAACTAAAAAATGATAGTGTTGGTCCCCTTAAAAACAGTCTGGGTGAAATGGTGGATGAGGATGAGGAAAAAAGCCAATATGCTAAATGACTTTTTTTCAACTGTATTTACACAAGAAAATCCCATGACAGATAACATGATCAGTGATAAAAAAATTTCTCCATTAAATGTCACCTGCTTAACCCAGCAAGAAGTACGGCGGCGTCTAAAAATCACTAAAGTTGACAAATCCCCGGGCCCGGATGGGATACACCCCCGAGTACTGCAGGAATTAAGTACAGTCATAGATAGACCATTATTTTTAATCTTTAAAGATTCCATAATAACGGGGTCTGTACTACAGTACTGGCATATAGCAAATGTGGTACCAATATTCAAAAAGGGGGCAAAAACTGAACCCTGGAAATTATAGGCCAGTGAGCTTAACATCTACTGTGGGTAAAATCCTGGAGGGTTTTTTAAGGGATACTATATTGGAGTATCTGAGGCTGAATAACCTCACGACACAGTATCAGCATGGGTTTATGAGGGACCATTCTTGTCAGACTAATCTGATAAGCTTTTATGAAGGGGTAAGTTCAGGACTGGACCAAGGGAATGCAGTGGACGTGGTGTTCATGGACTTCTCAAAAGCTTTTGATACAGTGCCACACAAAAGGTTGATACATAAAATGAGAACAATGGGGATAGGGGAAAATATGTGTAAGTGGGTTAAGAACTGGCTCATGGATAGAAAACAAAGGGTGGTTATTAATGGAGCACACTCGGACTGGGTCACGGTTAGCAGTGGGGTACCACAGGGGTCAGTATTGGGGCCGCTTCGCTTTAACATATTTATTAATGACCTTGTAGGGGGCATACAGAGTAGTATTTCAATATTTGCAGATGACACTAAACTCTGCAGAGTAATAAATACAGAGGAGGACAATTTTATATTAAAGGAGGATTTATGTAAACTAGAAGCTTGGGCTGATAAATGGCAAATGAGCTTTAATGGGGATAAATGTAAGGTCATGCACTTGGGTAGAACAAACAAGATGTATAATTATGTGCTTAATTGTAAAACACTGGGCAAAACTGTCACTGAAAAAGACCTGGGTGTATGGGTGGACGACAAACTCACATTTAGTGGCAAATGTCAAGCAGCTGCCAAGGCAAATAAAATAATGGGATGCATTAAAAGGCATAGATGCTCATGAAGAGAACATAATTTTACCTCTATACAAGTCACTGGTGTGACCACACTTAGAATACTGTGTGCAGTTCTGGTCTCCGGTGTATAAGAAAGACATAGCTGAACTGGAGCGGGTGCAGAGAAGAGCGACCAAGGTTATTAGAGAACTGGGGGGTCTGCAATACCAAGACAGGTTATTACACTTGGGGTTATTTAGTTTGGAAAAACAAGGCTTAGGGGTGATCTTATTACAATGTACAAATATATGAGGGGACAGTACAAAGACCTTTCTAATGATCTTTTTACTCTTAGACCTGTGACGGGGACAAGGGGGCATCCTCTACGTCTGGAGGAAAGAAGGTTTAGCCATAATCACAGACGCAGATTCTTTACTGTAAGAGCAGTGAGACTATGGAACTCTCTGCCGTCTAATGTTGTAATGAGTGATTCCTTACTAAAATTTAAGAAGGGACTGGATGCCTTTCTTGAAAAGTATAATATTACAGGCTATATTCACTAGTTTCCTAGATACTGCGTTGATCCAGGGAGCTAGTCTGATTGCCGTATGTGGAGTCGGGAAGGAATTTTTTTTCCCCAATGTGAAACTTACTGTTTGCCACTTGGGTTTTTTTTTGCCTTCCTCTGGATCAACATGTTAGGGCAGGTTAGGATAGGATATGGGTTGAACTAGATGGACTTAAAGTCTTCCTTCAACCTTAATAACTATGTACAGTGACAGGGGAGCATTTTCTTGTGTGCAGCAGCGCTGGTTATTAGGCTGCCTGATAGCTGTATTGCTGTGTGTACACTGCTGTGCAGACTGCTTTTTACACAGCACTGATACTTTTATTCTTTTTTTCTGCACACTTACAGACTATTCATTTTTTCTCACACCGTATAGAGCTGTACGCTCCTCACACACTACCGTGTACTGGCTGGTATCATGGACAAATACATGCTGACTATCTGTGTGTGACTCCGGAAATATATACGGAGATTTCAGTTTTCCCCTAAACTGTATACAGCTGTACGCTTCTGATACAGTACCGTTTTTCTGCCTTTTGTATTACGGTCAAATCCACACTTAGAGAGCGTCTGTGTGTGACTCCAGAAATATATATGGAGATTTCAATTTTCCCCTAAACTGTATACAGCTGTACGCTTCTGATACAGTACCGCTTTTCTGCCTTTTGTATTACGGTCAAATCCATACTGAGAGAGCGTCTGTGTGTGACTCCGGAAATATATACGGAGATTTAAATTTTCCCCTATGCTGTACGCTGTACGCTTCTGAGACAGTACCGTTTCTCTGCTTTTTGTATTTTGGTCTAATCCATACTGAGTGATCATCTGTGTGTGACTCCGGAAATATATACGCTTCTGAGACAGTACCGTTTTCCTGCTTTTTGTATTACGGTCAAAACCATACTGAGTGAGCGTCTGTGTGTGACTCCGGAAATATATACGGAGATTTAAATTTTCCCCTACACTTTAAACAGCTGTATGCTTCTGATACAATACCGTTTTTCTGCTTTTTGTATTCTGGTCTAATCCATATTGAGTGAGCATCTGTGTGTGACTCCGGAAATATATACGCTTCTGAGACAGTACCGTTTTTCTGCTTTTTGTATTACGGTCAAATCCATACTGAGTGAGCGTCTGTGTGTGACTCTGGAAATATATACAGAGATTTCAATTTTCCCCTATGCTGTATACAGCTGTACGCTTCTGAGACAGTACCATATATCTGCTGGTATTTTTGGTACATTTTCCCAAATATGAGGAAGTATGGTGGAAGAGGCCGCGGACGTGGGCGGGGGGTGCCAGCTGTTACTGATGGTGGTGGTGCATCTGCTGGTAGACCGAAAAGCACAATAGCACCTAAGGCAGGAGGTGTTGAGCCTGCGTGTAATGTATGTAGTACAGTTCATATAGCGTCTTGTGCTTGGGTGCGATGAAAACACAGGATCACAGTTTGATATAGAAAAGTCTGTATTACTTCATACAGTTGAGAAATAGTCACACAGTTTGCAGACACAGAACGGAGCCAGCAGGCCAGAGTAATCAGCACAGCATCATTCATACAGATAGATCTCTTCTTGTTACGTAAGTCATGCAACGTGGTTTCAAGAGCGGTTTCAGAGTACAGGCTTCAAGTCCTCGTAGGATAGCTGAGTACAAGGTCCAGGCTTACAGGAGTCAGTACAGTTCACTGCAGCAGTTTCTGAAGCACTGATGCTCAGCTGTGGCTGCTTAAGAAGCAAAGGAGAGAATCAGGGCGGGAACATGCAAGCTGGAAACTCCATTTTGACTGAGGGCAAGATAGCTGCAGCAAGACAGACAGTAAAATGGCTGACGAAAAACTGAGTTTCAGGAATATATACATAGAACCTTACATTACTCCCCCTTAAGGACAACCTCCGGATGACCTCAGACCAGGCTTGTGTGGGTACCTCTGATGAAACTGACGGAGCAAGCGAGGAGCATTAACGTTATTGACCGGTTCCCATGAGTTGTCCTCCACTGGGTAGCCCTGCCAATTAATCAGATATTGTAACTGATTTCTATACAACCTGGAATCTAAAATCCTTTCCACCACAAATTCTTCCTGACCATCGACTAGCACTGGGTCAGGGCAAGGAGAGGAACGTCCAGGAAACGTATTGGGTGTCGCAGCCTTTAGTAGGGATACATGAAAGACAGGGTGGATTCTCATAGTTCTGGGCAGTTGAAGACGACAAGCAACGGCACTTATAATTTTACTGATTTTATAGGGTCCAATGTACTTATGTCCCAACTTAGACGATGGAATCCTTAACTTAAGATTTCTGGTTGACAGCCAGACCAAGTCTCCTACCTTGAAAGCTGGTGCAGGTTTACGAAATTTATCTGCTGCTTTCTTGTACCTTTCTTGAGCCGATTCCAGATTTTCCTTTAGAAGATCCATATTCTTCTGTAAAGACGTGATTCTTTCAGCCACTGCTGGTAAAGGCGTTTCTATGGGAAATCGTGGTAGAATGTTAGGATGATAACCTAGATTAGAGTAAAAAGGAGACTGTTTAGTGGAGGCACTCTGAGAGTTGTTATACGAGAACTCAGCTAATGGAAGTAGATCCACCCAATCATCCTGTAGGTGGCAGATAAAGCAGCGGAGATACTGCGCCAGGGTTTGATTGGTTCGTTCGGTCTGTCCATTAGTCTGGGGATGAAAAGCAGAAGAAAGGTTTACTTTAATGTCCAATGCTGCACAGAAATTTTGCCAAAACCTAGAAGTGAATTGCACCCCTCGATCCGAAATAACCTCATCCGGTACTCCATGTAAGCGAAACACATCTTTAATCATCAAATCTGATGTCTGTTTTGCAGTGGGTAAGCCGACACAAGGGATAAAATGAGCTGCCTTTGTTAGACGGTCAACCACCACTAGAATGGTGTTCTTCCCCTGAGAGGTTGGTAATTCCACAATGAAGTCCATAGAAATGGATCCCCACGGGCGGGACGGGGTGGGAAGAGGCTGTAACAGACCAGTTGGTGAGGAGCGAGGTGTTTTGCATCTTGCACAGACCTCACATGAAGTGACATAATTCAAAACATCCTTCCTGCAAGTGGGCCACCAAAAGAAACGAGAAAGAAATTCCTGTGTCTTTAGAATTCCTCTATGCCCAGCTATCTTGGAATCGTGAATGAGTTGCAATACTCTTAATCTGACTGTTTCAGGAATATACAGACGTTGTCCCTGAATCCACACACCATTCTTAAAGACAAGACTTACGTCCCTTGGGGGTTGTGCCAAAAAGGAATCCGCATGGTATGCTTCCTTGATGTCCTTAAGTAGGTCTTGATTATGAATTACTCCTAGGAATCTAGAGTCAGGAAGAATAGTCTTAGGAGGAGTAATTGGACGTGTCTCTGCTGAGTAAATCCTAGAGAGTGCATCAGCCTTTCCATTGCGCGATCCTGGTCTATAAGAGATGATAAAATTAAATTGGTTTAAGAAAAGATTCCAGCGAGCCTGGCGAGGAGTCAGGCACTTAGCCGACCTGATAAACTCAAGGTTACGATGGTCTGTCAGGACGACTATTTGCTGTGCAGCTCCCTGAAGAAGGTGTCTCCATTCTTTGAAGGCGGCAATAATGGCCAACAACTCTCTATTGCCCACATCGTAGTTCCTCTCAGCCGAAGACAACTGCTGGGAAAAGAAGGCACAGGGATGCAAGACATTCTTCTCACCTGTTCTCTGAGAGAGTATAGCTCCAACGGCACAGTCTGAAGCATCCACCTCTATTATGAAGGCAAGCTCGGGGTTGGGATGTACTAGGATAGGTGCAGTGGTAAATTTATCTTTTAGACGGGAAAATGCTTCCTGGGCTTGGGGAGTCCAGGAAAACCTAGACTCTTTCCGGGTAAGTTGGGTGATAGGTGACACTACCTCAGAGAAATTTCTAATGAAACGTCTATAGAAGTTGGCAAACCCGATGAAGCGCTGCACCTCCTTCACATTTCTAGGACTTGGCCAATCCTTGATGGCTTGGGTTTTGCTTCCATCCATACTAATTCCTTGTGTAGACAGTACATACCCCAGAAATTGAATTTCGGTCCTATGGAATTCACACTTTTCAAGTTTGATGTAAAGATGATTTTGTCTTAGACGTTCCAAGACCATTCTCACATGTCCATGATGTTCCTCTGTGGAGTTAGAAAAAATTAGAATATCATCCAAATAAATTACCACGAATGTATCTAGGAGATCCCTGAAGATGTCATTCACCAAGTGTTGGAAAGTGGCTGGGGCGGTACTCAGACCAAAAGGCACAACTAGATATTCAAAGTGTCCATAGCGTGACCTGAATGCAGTCTTCCATTCATCCCCAGGTCTAATACGGACTAAGTTATAGGCCCCACGAAGATCTAGTTTAGAAAAAATTTTGGCATGTCGCACTCTCTCCAATAACTCAGGGATTAAAGGCAATGGATAACGGTTTCTAATAGTAACCTTATTGAGTTCCCTATAGTCTACGCATGGTCTCAGAGATCCATCTTTCTTCTTTACAAAGAAGATGGGTGCACCTGCAGGAGATGAAGAGGGGCGTATGAAGCCCTTGGCTAGATTTTCATCTATGTAATCCTTTAAAGCCTTTAGCTCGGGCCCCGCCAGGGGGTAGATCTTACCAAAAGGTATCTCTGCTCCAGGCAATAATTCAATTGGACAATCATATGGACGGTGAGGAGGAAGCTGGTCAGCGTTCTTCTTGTCACATAAATCCACATAGTCCTGGTATACAGCTGGTAGTTCAGGGACTGACATGATTCCTTTAGGAACAGAGCAAGCTGAAACTTTTGGACTCATCTGTTTCTCTGGAAAGTGTAATTCCTTGGTCTCCCAGTTAATGGTAGGATTCTGAGCCTGCAGCCATGGTAGCCCTAGAATAATGGGAAAGTGGGGAGAAGAGATAAGCATAAAGGACAGTTTCTCTTGATGATCTTTACCCATAAGAACCCTCAAAGGCTCTGTTTCCTGATCCACTGGTCCAGAGGTCAGCAGGGAGCCATCCACAGTTTCCATCTGTACTGGAGTAGCCTTCTTCACTGAACGTATTCCCTGTTTCAGAGCAAAGGAGACATCCATAAAATTTCCACTTGCCCCTGAGTCGATCATAGCAGAGCTAGACACCCAAGCTGAGTCAACCCAGAGTTTGATGGAAAGAAAGCAATGAGAATTGTTTTTCTTACAACTCAGCTGGGACACCGCTGAGGAAACTTGAAAAATGGCAGCGTTTACACAGTCAACGTCCTCAGAGGTAACGGAGTTTAAGTCCGAGAAATCAAGATCTGTTGCTGCAGATCTCTCTGGAGCCTGAGGCTCGGACCTGACAGATCCCCTCTCGCAACACTCACAATGAATGAGTGCTGCAGTAGTCTTACGAGAACGGCTGGGGCAGTTTATAATGAAGTGCCCTGACTTACCACAATAGAAACATAGATTCTCCTTAAAACGATGTTCCTTGCGTGCATCACTAACCCGTCGTTGTAAAGAGTCTACCTGCATGGGTTCAGGTTCCCGTGTAATCCTACTCAAAGGTTCCTTAGCTGGAGAGGAAGGTAGGAAAAGGTTAGTACGATTGCTTTCGAACCATCTCTCTTGCCTGCGTTCAGTCAGACGAGTATCAATACGGATGCAGTAGTTAATAAAGTCACCTAACGCAGTGGGAGGGTCGGCACGAGCAAGTTCATCCTTAATCAGTGGAGATAACCCCTTTCCAAAAATAGATTTTTTGGCGGAACTGTCCCAGGTGGTATCAAGGGCCCATCTCCTGAAATCCAAGGCATATTCAGCTACCGAGTGCTTACCTTGGCGCAAAGCTAACATGGCTGCTTCAGCTGTTGCACCTCGATTGGGGTCATCAAACACCTGCCCCATGGCTGAAATAAAATCATCAAGGTGATTCAAACAATCATCCTCAGTCTCAATCAGAGGGTTTGCCCACATTAAAGCCTTGTTGGTAAGCAACATAATTATAGTAAGCACCTTAGATCGTTCAGTGGGAAATTGTGAAGCATGTGCAGAAAAAAAAAGATTGCATTGATTAATAAATCCCCTGAATTTCTCACGTTCACCGCCAAAACGAAAAGGGGGCAACTTGGGAATCCCAGCACTCGGGGCTACGGCAGGAGCCTGGACTCGCCCCTCTAGAACCTCAATCCTGGCTCGCAAATCCTGGGTAGTCTGTCCAACCACTTGCAAGTTGTGATTATTGAGGTCCTGTAGATTTGTAAAACGGGTCTTTATATTCTGCAAATCTGCAAGGATATTATCAGTCACTCCGCAAAGTTCCTTTATGCGGGCCTCCATTTTCCAGATCTTTTAAGACAGGATTACTGGAAGAAGAGGAGAGAAAAAAAAACAATAGTGTTCACCTGTGGCAACACTGCAGAGAGAAAAAAAAATTAAGGGAACTGCTCACCTGGAATGGTTGTGAGAAGTCACAACCACTATCATCACAGAAAGTTTCAACCAGACATCTGATATCCAGAGTTACAGCAGACAAAAAAGAGAAAAGAAAGGAAAAAAAAAAAACAATAGTGTTTACCTGTGGTAACACTGCAAAAAGAAAAAACTTAAGGGAATTGCTCACCTGGAATGGTTGTGAGAAGTCACAACCACTGTCATCACAGAAAGTACAACCGGACGTCTGATATCCACAGTACAGCAGACACAGCCTTCCAGACCCAGCAGACACTAACGTTTTTGGCTTCAGAATCTTGTAATGTATGTAGTACAGTTCATATAGCGTCTTGTGCTTGGGTGCGATGAAAACACAGGAGTCACAGGTTTGATATAGAAAAGTCCTGTATTACTTCATACAAGTTGGCAGAAATAGTCACACAGTTTGCAGACACAGAAACAGGAGACACAGCAGGCCAGAGTAATCCAAGCACAGCAATCACTCTCCAATACAGATTCAGGATCTTCTTCTCTGTTACCGTAAGTCCATGCAAACGTGGGTCTTTCAAAGAGCAGGGTTCAGAGTCCACAAGTGCTTCAGAGTTCCTCAGTAGGAATAGCTGGAGTACAAGGTCCAAGGCTTACAGGAGTCAAGTCACAGGTTCACTGCAGGCTAGTTTCTGAAGCACTGATTGCTCAGCTGTGGCTGCTTAAGAAGCAAAGGAGAGAATCAGGGCGGGAACATGCAAGCTGGAAACTCCATTTTGACTGAGGGCAAGATAGCTGCAGCAAGACAGAAAGTAAAATGGCTGACGAAAAAACTGAGTTTCAGGAATATATACATAGAACCTTACACTGCGTCATTGTCTGGCTCCAGAAGGCCTGGAAGGCTCCCTTTTCTGGGAGTAGGTAAACCGCTTTTAAAGCCGGAGCATCAGGAACAGGTTTTGGCTTACATTGCCGAAACAGCCTCCAGCTCTATCGCCTCCTCTTCTGAAGTTTCAAAAACTGCAAGCACTGAGTCGTCAGTGCAGGCTCCTGGTCAGGAACGATACCTTTCCTTGTGTACTTCATCCCCAACAAAAGTGAAGGATGGGGCAGGTCACACTACAGATTACTCCCTGGAGCTTTTTTCACATACCATGCCTGGGTTATCAAGTCAAATCCTGAATTCCCCAGTCCAAGATGAATATGACATGGAGTGCACTGATGCACAGCCACTGCTATATGATTCTGCTGGTACATTCACCCAGAGCACTACATTGCCCTCGCAGTCTACTGAGCCAGAATTTGACCCTGAAGAAACTCAGGTGCCCCTTCCCGCATACTCTACCACCTTACATGGTGACACAGAGGAAGGTGCAGATGAAATTGAATAGAAGGTGATGGATGACCCAGTTGTTGACCAGGATTGGCATCCATTGGGGGAAGAGGGTGCCGCTGGCAATAGCTCAGAAGAGGAGGAGGATCCGCAGCAGGCATCGACATCGCAGCTGCGGTAATCTGGCAGGCCAGTAGCAGTCCAAAAACGTGTTAAAACAACAAAAAGAGTTGCAGGACAGCTTGGCCAGACGGTCAAATTAGCACAGCGTGCAAGCCCTGAAAAGTTTTACCATAGTAGGAAGAGTGCAGTGTGGCACTTTTTTGACCAAAATCCTATTGATGAGGCAAAGGTTATCTGTAAGAAGTGCGGAAGGACCTTTAGCCGAAGGAAAAATGTCCGAAATTTGAATATCAGTTGCATGCTTAGACATTTAAACACCATGCACTTGCAAGCGTGGACGGACAACAAAACCTCAGGTAGCACATGGGCACCTGCTCCGATTGAAGGTAGCCAGCAACGCTACATCGCTTCCCCCACTGTAAGCCCACCGGTTATCACACCACCAGCAAGAAATGTTGAGGTGTCGTCGCAAGGCCAAAGCAGTTAGGGAATCCCAATGTTTTTCCAAAGAAAGACTGAACCTGCGCCATCACCACCACCACCACCATCACCATCACCAACCCCCCTCAGTCTGCCATGTCCACCGCTAGTTCCCCCATATGCAGCTTTCAAGCCCAGCTCACCCTAGCAGACACTCTGAGTAGAACAAGAAAGTACTCATCCTCTCATCCGCGTACACTGGTTTTGAACGCCTACATTGCCAAACTGATCTCATTAGAGATGATGCCCTTCCGTTTGGTTGAAAGCGCAGCGTTCCGAGAGCTCATAGCCTACGCTGTCCCACGCTATGACCTACCAAGTCGGCACTTCTTTGCTAGAAAAGCCATCCCTGCCCTCCACCAGCATGTGAAAGACAGCATTGTCCATGCACTCAAACAATCGGTGAGCGGAAAGGTGCACCTCACAACAGATGCATGGGCCAGTAGGCATGGCCAGGGCCGTTACATGTCCATCACTGCGCACTGGGTTAATGTGGTGGATGCAGGGTCCACAGGCACAGCGGCGGTGGGACAGTGCTGCCTAGCCCACGGTATAGGCAACAGTTGGCTATAGGCATTCGACCCTCCTCCTCCTCCAAAAGCGAAAGCTCGTCAACAGAGCGCAGTCGCACAAGCAATCGATCCGCAGCTGCCAGTGTTGCACACGAGGTGTCCCACTATCGAACAGCTAGTGGTAAGCGTCAGCAGGCTGTTTTAAAGATGATGTCTTTGGACGACAACAGACACACCGCGGAGGTACTGGCCGACTACTTGCAGCAAGATGTGTATCTTCGTACCGTATTAGCCAGTAGATAGAAAAATATTTAGACTTGAGAGTCCTCAGTGGTTGATATGTGATTCTTCAGATGTTGTATTAGTCTTCGCCTGATGAAGAGACCTGAGTAGTCTCGAAAGCTTGCAATTTGTTACCATCTTTTCAGTTAGCCATTAAAAGGTATCAACCACTGAGGACTCTCAAGTCTAAATATTTTACTTGCAGCAAGAAACTGAGTCATGGCTGGGCAGTCTACATCTTGAGCCAGGCAAGGTAGTCAGTGATAACGGACGTAATTTTGTGGCGGCCATACAAAACTCAGACACATACCTTGCCTGGCTCACACCTTGAACCTGGTGGTGCAGTGCTTCATAAATAATTATCCGGAGTTAACAGCCCTGCTCATAAGGTGCGAAGACTGTGCTCGCACATCCGTTTCTCGTCCGTAGACTCCAGTCGTATGCAGAGGCTGCAGCGATCGCTCCACCTCCCCAAGCACCACCTAATCATAGACGTTGCAACAAGGTGGAACACCACCATGCACATGGTTGAGAGGCTGTACGAAAAGAGGCAGGCTGTAATGCATTTGTGGGAGGATACACGGGCAGGCAGTTTGAGGGCAGACATTGAGTTGTCGGGTGTGCAGCGGTCAAAGCTGAAATACCTTTGTAAAGTCCTTCAGTGTTTTGAGGAATGCACATGGCTGGTAAGCGCAGACAACGCCATCATAAGCATGAGCATCCCACTTATGCATCGGCTCATGCAAACTTTGACGCACATTAAGGATCAGGCGTCTGCAGTGGAGGAGGAAGAGGAGGAGAAGGGAAGCCTTGATGACAGTCAGCCATTGTCTGCTCAGGGAACTGTCCTGGACGAGGTGGAGGAAGAAGAGGAAAAGGAGGAGGAGGAGGGGGATGATTATTTTGGGAAAGAGGATGCTTCTCAGGGGGCAAGAGAAAATGTTGGCTTGCCAAGGTCAGGTACAGGGTTTGTGCGTGACTGGAGGGATGTGGATTTGGCAGAAAGTGCTCCTCCACCCACCACTGGCAGTGCATCATTGACACCTGGAACATTGGCCCACATGTGTGATTACATCTTGAAGATCCTAAAAAGGGACCCCCGCATTGCCAAAATTATGAAGAATGACGACTACTGGGTGGCCAGCATCCTCGATCCACACTATAAAGGCAAATTACAGAACATCATGCCACAAGAGAACCTAGAGCTAACATTGGCGAACAAACAAGAAACTCTGGTAAACCGTTTGTTAGAGGCATTCCCAGCACACAGCAGCGGTGCAGGTTCTACCACGAGCCGTACTGGGTAACATGGAAGAGGTGCTAACAGGTGCTAACAGCCGAAGTGGTGTTGGAGACAAGGGTTTCATGACCATGTTATGGTCTGATTTCTCGAGTAACGCTCACACAACTGGTAATACTGAATCGATAGCAACAGACAGGCGACAGCAGTTGTCAACTAAGGTTCAAAATAACATCTCCTCCCCTATCGATGTTCTCCTTCACAGTTCATTCCCCTTTGACTGCTGAGCCTGTAAACTGGACACCTGGCCTGAATTGGCACAATATGCCTTACAGGAGCTCGCTTGCCCTGCTGGTAATGTGCTATCAGAAAGAGTCTTCAGTGCTGCTGGATCAATCGTGACAGAAAGAAGGACCCGGTTGTCGACCCAAAATGTTGGTGATCTCACCTTCATTAAAATGAACCATGCCTGGGTTTCAAATGATTTTGTACCACCTTCCCTTGATGACACTTAGGTTGCCAGCAAAATGGCTCACTTTGTCCTCCTCTCTCCGACTTCTACAATTCCTCCATTTGCAGCTGTTGAACGTCCAGCCTACACCTCAGCATATGCCAGTTTTTCCACCTCCCTAACTGGGCTGTACCCCACCAGGGCCGGCGTCAGCACCTGGCGCACCCGGGCAAGTGCCCTGAGCAGGTGGGGGGGCCCACTCGTCGTCAGAGACACCGGCGTACTATGAGGGGCCCTGTGCCAGTGCCCACGAGTGTGCCCCCCCTGAATGCTCAGGGCCCTAGCACTTGCAATACTTACCTCTCCCTGCTCCACCGCTGTGACGTCTTCCGCGTTTCCTGACAGTGACATTCAGGTCAGAGAGCGCGATGGCGTCACATCTGTGCACCCTCTGTCTGAACAGTCACAGTGCAGAGAGCTGGAAGATGGCGACGCTGAGGAGTCCAGAGTAGAGCAGTGCCCAGCGAGGAGAGGTATTTCATTTTTTTAATGTTTGGAGCAATATATGGGGATAATTATACACTGGAGAATTATATATGGGGCCCATCATACACTTGAGCATCATAGATAGGGCCCAATATACACTGGAGCATTATATATGGGGCACATCATACACTGGAGCATTATAAATGAGGCCCATCATACACTGGAGCATCATATATGGGACCCATTATACACTGGAGAATCATATGGGGCCCATTATATATGGAGCATTATATAGGCCCATCATACACATAAGCATCATCCATGGGGCCCATCATATACTGGAGCATCATATGGGGCCCATTATATATGGAGCATTATATAGGCCCATCATACACTGGAGCATCATCCAAGGGGCCCATCATATACTGGAGCATTATATATGGGGACCATTATATTTGGAGCATTATATGGGGCTCATCATACACTGGAGCATCATATATAGGGCCCATCATATACTAGAGCATCATATGGGGTTCATTATTTATGGGGCATCATATAGGGCCCCCTTATATATGGAGCATCATATGGAGCACATATGGGGCCTATTCTGTATGGAGCATTATATGGAGCTCATTCTGTATGGAGCAATATATGGGGCCCATCATATACTGTATGGAGCTTTATATGCGACTCACTATACTGTATGGAGCAATATGTGGGGCTCATTATACTCTATGGGACCCGTCCTATACTGTATTGTTATGATTTGGTAGCAGAGGAGAGCAGGCAAAAACGGCAATACACCAGAGAGGTTGGAATCTACTGGATTGCAGTACCCTGACTAACCACCACAACTAAAGGCAGCCGTGGAGCGTTCCTACGTTGGTCCTAGACGCCTCGTCACAGCCTGAGAGGTTAACTACACCTAAAGATAGAAAGAGGAAAGCTATCTGCCCCGGAGCAGATCCCCAAAGAACATAGGAAGCCCCCAAACATGTAATGGCGGTTAGACAAGAGAAAATACAGACACAGACAGAAAATAGTAAGAGCAAACGTTGGGGCCCAATCTGCCTAGAAAGAAAAAGGATAGGAAGGACACTTACTGCAATCCAAAAAACCCTAAAAAATACCAACTCTACTAATTGCAAAAACACCTGAGATCACACGACCTCTACCACCTAAATTAGTTCTCTGGTGTAACAAAACTAAGCCGCAGCCACTGAAAAAACTGGAAAAGGCAAATGAACAAATAACAGTGGCTCAGATAAACTGAGAGGAGCACAAGCCCCGGAGGGGACCTGGCTGACCTCCACTGAAGTGCAGGGAACAATGCAAAAAGCAAGCACAAAAATAAAAACAGAAAATATCTTATCTGAGAGCAGGAGAAGAGGCAAGACTCAGCAAGCTTCCAAGTGAACCAGGAACCACAGTTGAGACAAGAACAATTGATCACCGGCAACCATGATGGGAGGGAACCTCCCTTATATAAGACCAGTCTGTAACTCCTTGATTGCCAATCCTCATTGAATGGTTCAGTACTGTTTGTAACCACCAGAGGGAGCTTCTGCTCAGAATTCATTTCTAACACATTCACAACAGTACCCGCCCCTTGAGGAGGGGTCACCGAACCCTCATTTGGGCAACCAGGTCGGTCAGGATGAGCTCTGTGATACGCACGGATCAGTCTCCTAGCATGGATGTCCGAAGCAAACACCCAAGAATTGTCCTCCTGACCATAACCTCTCCACTTAACCAAATACTGGAGTTTCCGTCTAGAAAAATGAGAATCCAATATTTTCTCAACCACATACTCCAGATTGCCCTCAACCAAAACAGGGTCAGGAGGCGCAGCCATAGGAACCACTGGCTCGACAAACCTCTTCAATAAGGACTTGTGGAACACGTTATGGATCTTAAATGTCCCTGGAAGAAGTAAACGAAAGGAAACAGGATTAAGAATCTCCATGATCTTATAAGGTCCAATGAACCTAGGCTTAAACTTAGGAGATGCAACTCTCATAGGGATATTTCTTGAGGACAACCAGACCAAGTCCCCCACTTCAAACCGAGGACCATCAGTCCTATGCCGGTTGGCAAACCGCTGGGCCCTCTCCTGAGAGAGGGACAACCTCTCCACTACCTGGTCCCAAATCTGCTGCATACGCTCCACAACAGAGTCAACACCTGGACAGACAGAAGCCTCCGTCTGTCCCGAAGAAAATCGAGGGTGAAACCCAAAATTGCAGAAAAATTTAGACATCAAAGTGGCAGAGCTAGCCCTATTATTAAGAGCAAACTCAGCCAAAGGCAAAAAAGAGACCCAGTCATCTTGATCAGCAGACACAAAGCATCTCAGATAAGTCTCCAATGTCTGGTTTGTTCTCTCAGTTTGTCCATTGGTCTGATGATGAAAAGCCGAGGAGAAAGACAATTGAACACCAAGTTTAGAACAAAAAGTCCTCCAAAATCTGGAAACAAACTGGACTCCTCTGTCAGACACAATGTTCTCAGGAATGCCGTGTAACCGAACCACGTGCTGAAGGAACAAAGGCACCAATTCGGAGGAGGAAGGCAACTTAGGTAATGGCACAAGATGTATCATTTTGGAAAACCTATCACAAATCACCCAGATAACGGTCATTCTCTGAGAAACTGTCACGGGTGTGTCGCTGCGAAGATCGTCGCGATTGCACACCCTGACTTCGCACAGCTGAGTTTCTGGTGCTGGGTGTTTTTCGGCACTGAGGGAGTTAATTCTTTCTCTCTCTGTGCTGGACTGACCAGCCTCGCTCAGCTGCAATTAATGTTTTGTTAATTGGTTTCCTTCTTATACCTGCCTGTCTGCTGGGGAAGTGTCGGTAAAAGCATTCATGCAGACCAGCAGAGCGGATCGTATTGAGAAGTCTAAGCTAAGAATACCTGTTGTGGTTTTCTCCTCTCCTCGCTTTATTAGTTATCTCCCTACCCGTTTGTGTTCCCTCTGTATTGGTAGTTTTGTATGCAAGGTGTTCTTTTATTTTACCCCTTGTACTGTCTCGTTTGTCTTATACTGTGTGTGAAGGCAGATACCTTCCTGATCCCTGTGGTGGTAATCAGGGTCCTTCTCAGGACTAGATTACAGTGGTTAGGGATTCACAGGAGATAGGGTTTACGCTGGCGGCCTGGACCTCTGTACCATCAACAGTACCTCCAGGTAGAGGGATTAGCCAGGACCCCAGCTTAGGGTCAGCATAGACCCCAGTTCTCCTGTATACAGAGACAGTGTGACATTTTCACCGACCATATTTAAGATTCTCCCCAGCCACCATGGATCCAGTAGCCAGTCTAGCTCAGCAGTTGCAGAGTTTGTCCATGGAGCTGAGGGATGTTAAGTCCAAGGTTTTGTACCCCCGGAGCAAGCCAGTACTGAACCTAAAGTAGCTCTCCCGGACAGGTTCACTGGAGGGCGGGACAAGTTTTTTGCTTTCCGGGAGGCATGTAAATTGTACTTTCGGCTGCGACCTCGGTCATCTGGGAGTGAAGATCAAAGAGTGGGAATTGTCATCTCGCTCCTACAAGGGAACCCCCAGTCCTGGGCGTTCTCTCTTCCCCCGGACTCCCGGCTCTCCAGTCAGTGGATAGATTTTTCGCAGCTCTGGGTCTTGTATATGATGACCCGGATCGGGTCTCCCTTGCTGAATCTAAGTTACGTAGGATACAGCAGGGAGATAGTCCGGCAGAGGAATTTTCTTCGGAGTTCCGTAGGTGGGCCACGGACACCCAGTGGAATGACCCAGCTCTTAGGAGCCAGTTTTGTCAAGGTTTATCTGACAAATTAAAAGATGTGTTGGCGCAGTATGACCCTCCCACGTCACTGGAGGCCGCTATGGCCCTTGCTATTCGCATTGATAGACGGTTGCGGGAGAGGTGCGGGGTAACTCCGCCCCCTGTGATGACTTCACCTTCCTCAAGGGTCCCTTACACGGAGGTTCCCCTGGTCAGTCCAGAGGAGCCTATGCAATTAGGAGGGACATCATTCCGGGGGAGGGGATCGGTGGGGCGCCACAAAACAAGAAGTTGTTTCTTCTGTGGAAAAAAGGGACATTTTATTAGGGGGTGTCCATCCCGTCCTTTGCAGAGTGAGAAGTCGCCGGAAAACTATTGATCCCAGATTGTGTGGTGGACGGCAATCTGGGAGTAAGTATTTCGTCCCTAAGTTCGTCTCAGTTTCTCGTACCGGCGGAGGTGGTGGTGGGTGCGAGAACTGAGAGGATATCTGTTCTTCTGGATAGTGGGGCCGGGGCTAATCTGGTGGATGCTCGCTTTGCCCGGGTTCAAGGTATGCGATTGTGTGGGTTGGCTAAACCCGTCCCCATATTCTCGATCGACGCCAGACCTCTCGGTCAGGGAAGTTTTGTGCAAGCAGTGCATAACATTGATCTTCAAGTGGGGGCGCTACATAAAGAACTGTTGTCTTGTTATGTGTTGGAGGGTCTTCCCACTCCTATAGTGCTGGGCCTGCCTTGGCTAACTAAGCATAACCCGGTTATTGATTGGCAATCCAGAGAGATAAGCCAATGGAGCGATTTCTGTAATAAAAACTGCATGAATACTGTCATTGGTGCGGTCGCTCCTAGGGCCTTACCTCCATTTCTGGTGGACTTTGAGGATGTATTCTCGGAGGAAGGGTGTCAAGAACTACCTCCTCATCGCGAGTATGACTGTGCTGTTAACTTGATCCCTGGGGCCAAGTTACCGAAATCTAGGTTGTATAACCTTTCTGGTCCTGAGAGACAGGCCATGAAGGATTATATTTCAGAGAGTCTCGCTAAGGGGCATATTAGACCTTCATCTTCCCCGGTGGCCGCGGGGTTCTTCTTTGTGAAGAAAAAAGATGGAGGCCTACGCCCTTGCCTGGATTTCCGTGAGCTTAATCGGATTACGGTCCGAGATCCGTATCCGCTCCCTCTTATTCCCGATCTCTTCAATCAGATCGTGGGTGCCAAATGGTTCTCTAAGTTGGATCTCAGGGGGGCGTACAATCTGATTAGGATGAAAGAGGGGGATGAGTGGAAGACGGCGTTTAACACTCCGGAGGGGCATTATGAGAACCTTGTCATGCCATTTGGTCTGAGTATTGCCCCGGCGGGTTTCAACACTTTGTAAATGACATCTTTCGCCACCTAATGGGACAGTTTGTGGTCATATATCTGGATGATATCTTAATTTACTCGCCAGATCTTGTGTCTCATCAGGAGCATGTTAGGCAGGTGTTACAGATCTTGCGGGATAATAAACTGTACGCCAAATGGGAAAAGTGTGTGTTCGCCGTACAGGAACTTCAGTTTTTAGGATTCCTGGTCTCAGCATCCGGTTTTCGTATGGACCCTGGGAAAGTGCGGGCAGTTCTTGAGTGGGATCTGCCAGAGGATCTTAAGGCATTACGTTTCCTGGGGTTTGCTAACTACTACCGGAAATTAATTCGTAATTTCTCTCCATAGTTAAACCTCTCACAGACATGACTAAAAAAGGGACGGATTTTTCAAAGTGGTCTGACAAGGCTTGTCAAGCGTTTTCATCTTTGAAAAAATGTTTTGCTTCTGCACCCATACTTGTTCAGCCTGATGCGTCTCAGCCATTCATTGTTGAGGTGGACGCTTCCGAGGTAGGGGTGGGAGCGGTATTGTCACAAGGTTCGTCCCCTGGTAAATGGCATCCGTGCGCCTTCTTCTCTAAAAAATTGTCGTCCGCTGAGAGGAATTATGATGTCGGCAATAGGGAACTCTTGGCCATTAAGTTGGCTTTTGAGGAGTGGCGTCATTTTTTGGAGGGGGCAGTCCACCCGGTCACCGTCATTACCGATCACAAGAACCTGCTATATTTAGAGTCCGCTAAACGTCTGAATCCCAGACAAGCTAGGTGGTCGTTGTTTTTTACCAGGTTTAATTTTGTCGTCACTTATCATCCTGGCTCAAAAAATGTTAAGGCGGATGCCTTGTCTCGCTGTTTCCCAGGGGCTGTGAATACGGAGGACCCGGTTCCAGTCCTTCAGGAGGGGGTGGTGGTGTCGGCAGTATGCTCTGAGCTTGAGGAGGAGGTATTGGAGGCTCAGGGGGACGCCCCTGTAGGACCTCCAGGGAGACTGTTTGTTCCAAATCAGTTGCGACAAAGGGTGATCGAGGCACACCATAATTCAGCTTTGGCAGGACACCCAGGGAGTAAAGCAACTGAGGATCTCCTCTCGCGCCGGTTTTGGTGGCCTAACTTACATAGGGAGGTGGTAACTTTTGTCGCGTCCTGCGAGGTTTGTGCGCGCTCTAAGACCCCACATACCCGTCCGTCGGGGACCCTCTTACCTTTGAAGATCCCGGAGCGTCCGTGGACTCATCTGTCTATGGACTTCATTACGGATCTCCCGCCATCTTCGGGTAAAACAGTCATACTCGTTGTGGTGGACAGGTTCAGCAAGATGGCACATTTTATCGCTCTTCCTGCTCTTCCTAATGCTAAAACTCTTGCGCAGGTGTTTATTGGGGAGATTGTAAGGCTTCACGGGGTACCCTCCGATGTGGTGTCGGATCGGGGGTCTCAGTTCGTGTCCAAGTTCTGGAAAGCATTTTGTACACAGCGGGGGATGCAGTTGTCATTTTCATCGGCTTTTCACCCGCAGACCAATGGTCAGACAGAGCGTCTGAACCAGAGCTTGGAGACATATCTCCGGTGTTTTGTGTCAGAGAACCAGGAGGACTGGGCTTCTTTCTTGCCTCTGGCGGAATTTGCTCTAAATAATAGGCGGAGCGAGTCCACTGGTAAGTCCCCGTTTTTTGGGGCATATGGTTTTCACCCCCAGTTTTGTACTTTCAATAGGGGGGGCTCTTCTGGGGTTCCTGAGGAGGAACGGTTTTCGTCGTCACTTGCTTCAGTGTGCCGAGGAGTGCTGAATAATCTGAGTTCTATGGGGAACCGATACAAACGTATGGCTGATAGGAGGAGAGTGTCTGGTCCGGACCTATGTGTGAACGATCTGGTATGGTTGTCTACCAAGAATATTAAACTTAAGGTTCCCTCCTGGAAACTGGGTCCCAGGTTCATCGGGCCATACAAGATCAGTGCTATTAATCCGGTTGCATTCCGTCTTGACCTCCCTCCTACATTTAAAATTCATAATGTGTTCCACAGATCGTTACTTAAGAAGTATGTGGCGCCGGTGATACCTTCACCTTTACCTCCTCCTCCTGTGGTGGTCAATGGTAACTTGGAGTTCCAGGTGTCGAGAGTCATCGATTCACGTCTGAATTGCCGGTCCCTTCAGTACCTTGTTCATTGGAGGGGGTATGGTCCTGAGGAGAGGACGTGGGTTTCTGCGTCGGATATTAACGCAGACCGATTGGTTCGGGCCTTCCACACTACTCACTCAGATAAACCAGGCCCTGAGGGTCCAGAGGCCCCTCGTAGAAGGGGGGGTACTGTCACGGGTGTGTCGCTGCGAAGATCGTCGCGATTGCACACCCTGACTTCGCACAGCTGAGTTTCTGGTGCTGGGTGTTTTTTCGGCACTGAGGGAGTTAATTCTTTCTCTCTCTGTGCTGGACTGACCAGCCTCGCTCAGCTGCAATTAATGTTTTGTTAATTGGTTTCCTTCTTATACCTGCCTGTCTGCTGGGGAAGTGTCGGTGAAAGCATTCATGCAGACCAGCAGAGCAGATCGTATTGAGAAGTCTAAGCTAAGAATACCTGTTGTGGTTTTCTCCTCTCCTCGCTTTATTAGTTATCTCCCTACCCGTTTGTGTTCCCTCTGTATTGGTAGTTTTGTATGCAAGGTGTTCTTTTATTTTACCCCTTGTACTGTCTCGTTTATCTTATACTGTGTGTGAAGGCAGATACCTTCCTGATCCCTGTGGTGGTAATCAGGGTCCTTCTCAGGACTAGATTACAGTGGTTAGGGATTCACAGGAGATAGGGTTTACGCTGGCGGCCTGGACCTCTGTACCATCAACAGTACCTCCAGGTAGAGGGATTAGCCAGGACCCCAGCTTAGGGTCAGCATAGACCCCGGTTCTCCTGTATACAGAGACAGCGTGACAGAAACAGGGAGGTCGGAAATGAAATCCATAGAGATATGGGTCCATGGTCTCTTGGGCACAGGCAATGGCATCAACAAACCACTAGAGCGAGAGCAAGGCTTGGAGTGAGAGCAAGTCCCGCAGGACTGCACAAATTCCTTGACGTCACGAGACAAAGTAGGCCACCAAAAGGACCGACTAACCAAGTCTCTGGTACCAAAAATTCCGGGATGACCGGCCAACGCGGAACAATGAATCTCAGACATCACACTCTGTTTCCACCGGTCTGGGACAAACAATTTCCCAATAGGGCAGCGCTCGGGTTTATCCTCCTGACACCCTTCCAGAGCCAGTCTCAAATTGGGCGAGATGGCGGAAAGAACTACACCCTCTTTCAAAATAACAGCAGGATCAGATAACTCAGGAGATTCCGCAAGGAAACTCCTCGAGAGGGCATCCGCCTTAACATTCTTAGTGTCAGGAAGAAAGGAAACCACAAAATTAAAACGTGTGAAAAACAAGGCCCACCTGGCCTGTCTAGGATTAAGTCGCTTGGCTGATTCCAGATAAACCAGATTCTTATGGTCCGTGAGGACCACCACCTGATGTTTGGCTCCCTCCAGCCAATGTCTCCACTCTTCAAAAGCCCACTTCATGGCCAATAACTCCCGATTACCCACGTCATAATTACGTTCAGTTGGAGAAAATTTTCGAGAGAAAAAGGCACAAGGGTTACTTTTAGAGGTCTCTGGATCTCTTTGGGACAAAACGGCACCTGCCCCAATTTCAGAGGCATCAACCTCCACCTGAAATGGCAGAGAAACATCAGGCTGCCGTAGAACAGGAGCAGAAGTGAATTTCTGCTTAAGTTCCTGAAACGCAGAGACTGCCTCAGGAGGCCAATTCACCACATCAGAACCCTTTTTGGTCAAATCAGTCAATGGTTTAACAATAACAGAGAAATTACCAATACATTTACGATAAAAATTGGAAAAACCCAAAAATCTCTGAAGAGCCTTTAATGAAGTAGGTTGGACCCAATCACAGATGGCCTGAACCTTGACCGGGTCCATTTCAATAACAGATGGGTACAAAATGAATCCCAGAAATGAGATCCTCTGTACGCCAAAAAGACACGTTGATCCCTTCACATACAGAGCATTCTCTCTCAAAATCTGGAACACAGTCCGAACATGTTTCACGTGAGAGCCCCAGTCATTGGAAAAATCAAGATATCATCCAAATAAACAATCAGAAATTTATCCACAAAATCCCTGAAAATGTCATTCATGAAGGACTGGAAGACGGAAGGAGCATTAGTGAGCCCAAAGGGCATCACTAGGTACTCAAAATGCCCCTCTGGGGTATTAAACGCCGTCTTCCATTCATCCCCGTGCTTAATGCGAATAAGGTTATACGCCCCCCTGAGGTCAAGCTTGGTAAACCAAGTAGCACTTTTCACCCTGGAAAACAGGTCAGAAATCAAGGGTAACCGATATTGATATTTCACAGTGATATTGTTCAAGAGACGATAATCAATACACAGCCTTAATGAACCATCCTTTTTGGCCACAAAGAAAAAACCGGCACCCAAGGGTGAAGAGGATGGTCTGATATGACCCTTCTCCAATGACTCCTTGATATAAGACCGCATAGCGTCATGTTCAGGTACAGACAATTTAAAAAGGCGACCTTTAGGGAATTTATTATCAGGCACTAATTCAATAGCGCGGTCATAGCTCCTATGGGGGGGCAAGGATGCAGATTTACTTTCGCTAAACACATCAGAAAAATCAGTCAAAAAGTCAGGAACATCCTGAGCCTGTGGAGAGGCAGAAAAAACAGGAGTGTTGGCATTAACACACTGGCAGCCCCAACTGGTTATAGACACATATTTCCAATCCAAAACAGGATTATGAGATTGTAACCAAGGGAAACCTAGTACAATAATGTCATGCAGATTATACAGCACCAAAAATTTGCAACTCTCCTGATGATCAGGTTCAACCCTCATTATCACCTGAGTAGAGAACTGGGGTTTATTCTCAGCCAAAGGGGTAGAATCAATCCCCAGTAGGGGAATAGACTTCCGTAGGGGTATCAAGGGAAACCCACAACGTTTAGCAAAATCAAAATCCATCAGGTTAATAGCTGCTCCCGAATCAACAAAAGCCTGAGCAGAAAATGTGGACAGGGAGCAAATCAGGGTAACAGTCAACAGAAATTTAGTCTGAACACTACCCAAGACAACTGAGCGTGCAAAACGTCTTCCCGCTTAGGGCAGACTGAAATAGCATGAGAGGCGTCACCACAGTAGAAACATAACCCATTGCGTTTTCGAAACTCATGACGCTGTGCCCCAGAAGCCACTCTATC
Source organism: Oophaga sylvatica (assembly GCA_033576555.1). Classification (NCBI taxonomy): domain Eukaryota; kingdom Metazoa; phylum Chordata; class Amphibia; order Anura; family Dendrobatidae; genus Oophaga; species Oophaga sylvatica. The sequence continues at coordinate 10,388 of JARQOD010004113.1, read as the reverse complement.
ACACTGCATGGGTTCAGAAGCTGGTTCACAAGGCAACACTATTCCACGCATACCTCTACGCTCACGCAAACGTCTGTCAATTTGAATCGCTAATGACATAGAATCATTGAGACCAGAGGGAGCAGGGAAACCCACCATAACATCTTTTACATTCTCTGACAGACCCTTCCGAAAAAGGGTTGCCAAAGCATCGTCATTCCATTTGGTCAGGACTGCCCACTTTCGGAATTTCTGACAGTACAACTCAGCGTCCTCAAGCCCCTGATTTAATGCCAACAAGGTTTTTTCAGCTTGATCAGTGACATTAGGTTCATCGTACAATAACCCCAGAGCCAGAAAAAATGCATCAACATTACTCAAAACAGGGTCCCCAGGTGTCAGGGAAAAAGCCCAATCCTGAGGATCGCCACGCAGGAGAGAGATGACAATTTGAACCTGCTGTGCTGCGTTCCCTGAGGACTTAGGTTTTAAGGCAAAAAACAACTTACAGTTATTTTTGAAATTCAGAAATTTAGCTCGATCCCCCAAAAATAAATCTGGCATGGGGATCCTAGGTTCCACAACCGGCAACCCTGCAAGATAGGTAGCAATACTCCGAACTTCAGTGGCAAGCTGATCCACACGGCCAGACAACTGTGCAAACTCCATTGAGAGAAAAAAAAAATCCTCCTCAGCACCCAGAGAAAAAGAGGGAAAAAATGCAACAAACAGAGAAAAAAAAAATTTCTGACAACTTCCCTTTTTCTTTTTCCTTTTACTATTTTTCCCTTCTGTTGAGTACCATATAATTTTCAGTTTGGCCGGTGATACTGTTATGATTTGGTAGCAGAGGAGAGCAGGCAAAAACGGCAATACACCAGAGAGGTTGGAATCTACTGGATTGCAGTACCCTGACTAACCACCACAACTAAAGGCAGCCGTGGAGCGTTCCTACATTGGTCCTAGACGCCTCGTCACAGCCTGAGAGGTTAACTACACCTAAAGATAAAAAGAGGAAAGCTATCTGCCCCGGAGCAGATCCCCAAAGAACATAGGAAGCCCCCAAACATGTAATGGCGGTTAGACAAGAGAAAATACAGACACAGACAGAAAATAGTAAGCGCAAACGTTGGGGCCCAATCTGCCTTGAAAGAAAAAGGATAGGAAGGACACTTACTGCAATCCAAAAAACCCTAAAAAATACCAACTCTACTAATTGCAAAAACACCTGAGATCACACGACCTCTACCACCTAAATTAGTTCTCTGGTGTAACAAAACTAAGCCGCAGCCACTGAAAAAACTGGAAAAGGCAAATGAACAAATAACAGTGGCTCAGATAAACTGAGAGGAGCACAAGCCCCCGGAGGGACCTGGCTGACCTCCACAGAAGTGCAGGGAACAATGCAAAAAGCAAGCACAAAAATAAAAACAGAAAATATCTTATCTGAGAGCAGGAGAAGAGGCAAGACTCAGCAAGCTTCCAAGTGAACCAGGAACCACAGTTGAGACAAGAACAATTGATCACCGGCAACCATGATGGGAGGGAACCTCCCTTATATAAGACCAGTCTGTAACTCCTGATTGCCAATCCTCATTGAATGGTTCAGTACTGTTTGTAACCACCAGAGGGAGCTTCTGCTCAGAATTCATGTCTAACACATTCACAACACTGTATGGCACATTAGATGGGGACCATCATATACTGGAGCATTATGTGGAGCTCATCATATACTGTATGGAACATTATATGGGACCAATTATGTATGGAGTAATATATGGGGCTCATTATTTTGTATGGAGCAATATATGTGGCTCATTATACTGTATGAAGCATCATATTGGGCCCATTATTCTGTACGGAGGATCATATATGGGACTCATTATTATGTATGGTGCAATATATGGGGCTCATTATTCTGTATGGCGCACTATGTGGTGGCCATAATACTGTATGGAGGACTATACTGTCCGTTTTTTGAGCTATTGTAGAATTTACAATAGATATCACTCAAGTAATGTAAGAAGTGAAGTATTTGGCATTGTACTATACCTATATTTCTCTGCAGTATCGGAGCATCATGAATTGTGGCATGTGTTAAAGGGGCCCATTGAGACTCTTTCGCCAGGGGCCCACGAAAAAAACTGGAGCCAGCCCTGCCTGCCAACAACTTTAGCCAAATAACACCCAGTTTTCAATGCGTTACTGTTATTATAAAGTAAATTGAGGTTGACAAGCTTAAGTAATAAGAATTGATGTCGTTGGCATTGAAATGGGCACTGTAGGTGTGTTTACTGTCCTCCACTGACTGCCGACTTTTCTTCCCCATTGACTTGCATTGGTGTCGGTTGGAGTTTCAGTCGGACCTTCGACTTTTTCCGATAGTCAGCCGATTTTGTTTGACTCGACTTTTAGGAAATGTCGAGTGGTCGGAAACCCGACTCGACCCTCCCGGAGGCAAAGTCGCTGATCTCTATTGTGGACATTTTGATATGTATTAGATGTAGGTTTGTGGAAAATTTTGGTCTGGAGATGTCCATGTCCATCTTTTTCAGTCTTAACATCCATGAAATTTATGGAATTACATGCTATTTCTGATGTAAATTTGAGGCATATCTGGATGACATTGAGGTCTTGCACAAATCTATTAAATAAGTTGTGTCTCCTGCCCATATTACCAAAACACCATTGATATATCTTCCTCTGAATAGTATCTGGGGAAACAGGAGAAAAAGGACCACAAAATTTGTTGTGTACTTTCTCCTGAGCATGCCGATACCCCATATTTGGTGTGGTAGATTGGCTCACTCGACTGTACAAAGAGGTAGAAACAGGAACACTGTCTCTTTAAGAACTTACTTTGGTTTATTACAGGCCGCATAAGTCAAGGTGTAGTAAAACAAATACAGCCCTTTGGGCAAAACAAGAAAACAAAACAAAATGGTAGCACAAAGCACAGCCGTTCTGAGCGTGGGGTTCCTCCCGATCACCGCTAGCAGAACACATACGGTTCAGATTGGTTCCAGCACAACATATTCTCTGGAGTATTCCTCTCCAGACACTGCTGCCTCTGGAGGCCAGCAACTTAAGCCCCAGATCACACCCTGGGGTGGAGGTAAGGTGGACATCCTCACACCCACTCTATGGATGTCCACATAAAACTCAGCACATTAAACAAATTAATATCCCTGCCGGCATCACTTCATGGCTTCCCATCTCCCATCAGGCTGATACACTGACTCACCACGCCGGATCATGCTGTGAGTTCTGCCCTCCTCCTGCTCCATGCTGTGAACCATGTGTTCTCTGCTTGGTGTGTGCATACATCCTGGCTGTGTGCTCTAGGGCGGTGGTGCCTGCACTTCCTTAGTCCTTATAAAGACAGTGTGAACATTCCTAATATTTCCCCAGTCTATTGCCAAGAGGTAACGGGTACTTAAGGCATCTCCACTAATTAGAAGATGCCTGAGCAACATACAGTGGGTTCGGAAAGTATTAAATTTTTCACTCTGTTTCATTGCAGCCATTTGGTAAATGCAGCCATTTGGTAAATGCAAAAAAGTTCATTTTTTTCTCATTAATGTACACTCTGCACCCCATCTTTACTGAAAAAAACAGAAATGTAGAAATGTAGAAATTTTTGCAAATGTTTTAACAAAGAAAAACTAAAATATCACATGGTCATAAGTATTCAGACCCTTTGCTCAGATATTGAGTAGAAACACCCTTTTGAGCTAGAACAGTCATGAGTCTTCTTGGGAAAGATGCAACAAGTTTTTCACACCTGGATTTGGGGATCCTCTGCCATTCTTCCTTACAGATCCTCTCCAGTTCCGTCAGGTTGGATGGTGAAAGTTGGTGGACAGCCATTTTCAGGTCTCTCCAGAGATGCTCAATTGGGTTTAGGTCAGGGCTTTGGCTGGGCCAGTCAAGAATGGTCACAGAATTGTTCTGAAACCACTCCTTTGTTATTTTAGCTGTGTGTCATTGTCTTGTTGGAAGGTAAACCATCGGTCAAGTCTGAGGTCCAGAGCAGTCTGGAAGAAGTTTTCATCCAGGATATCTCTGTACTTGGCCGCATTCATGTTTCCTTCAATTGCTACCAGTCGTCCTGTCACTGCAGCTGAAAAACACCCCATAGCATGATGCTGCCACAACCATGTTTCACTGTTTGGATTGTATTGGGCAGGTGATGAGCAGTGCCAGGCTTTCTCCACATATAGCGCTTAGAATTATCACCAAAAAGTTCTATCTTCATCTCATTAGACCAGAAAATCTTATTTTTCATAGTCTGAGAGTACTTTGTTTTTTTTTTCAGCAAACTCTATGCGGGCCTTCATATGTCTGGCAATGAGGAGAGGCTTCCGTCGGGCCACTCTGCCATAAAGGCCCAATTGGTGGAGGGCTGCAGTGATAGTTGACTTTGTGGAACTTTGTCCCATCTCCCTACTGCATCTGTGGAGCTCAGCCACAGTGATCTTGGGGTTCTTCTTTACCTCTCTCACGAAGGCTGTTCTCCCACGATTGCTCAGTTTGGCTGGACGGCCATGTCTAGGAAGACTTCTGGTGGTCCCAAACTTCTTCCATTTAAGGCTTAAGGAGGCCACTGTACTCTTAGAAACCTTGAATACCGCAGAAATTCTTTTGTAACCTTGGCCAGATGTGTGCCTTGCCACAATTCTGTCTCTGAGCTCCTTGTGTTGTGAATGCTCTGGATTCTGAGTTGGGGCACCATCTGGTGGCTGTTGATATTAATGAAGCTGCCTTGACGGACAGAGGCCCTTCACCTGCGGACGATTGGCAATCTGGGAGTGATGACTGGGGAGATTTAAGGGAGTAACTTTCCCATGATCCTCGCCGATGATTAGTTTTCTCTTCCTGGTCCAGTTTGGAAGTCAGCTGGCTGCGGTCTCCTGCAACTTTCAGATAAGCTATTTCTTGCTTGTTTCTGTGGTTTTGTTTTCTTTTGTTTTTCTGCCTTCTGAGTGAGGTCAGCCAGGTCCCCCTGCTGGGGCCTGCGCTGGTCTCTGTTTCTCAGTTATCTCAGTTCATTTGTTCAGTCCCTGTTAGTTCAGTGGCTGCTGGGTAGCTACCAGTTCACACGAGAGTTCTGATATAGCGGGGAGAGATCGTGTGGTCTCAGTATTTTTTGGAATCAGAAGTGTTGGAATTTTTCCTAGGGTTTTGCTGGATTGCAGAAAGTATTCTTTTCTGCCCTGTCTTATCTAGACAGTTTTGGGCCCCAGCGTTTGCTTACTCTATTTTCTGCCTGCGTTTGTATTTCATCTTGACTATCCGCCAATATATCTGTGGGGGCTACCTATTCTTTTGTTGGGCATTGATTCAACCCCTTTGGCGGAGAATAAACCCCAGTTTTGGACCCAGGTGATATTGCGGGTAGCCCCGGACCACCAAGAGAATTGTAAATTTTTGGTTTTGCATAATTTGCATGACATTATTGTGCTGGGTTTTCCTTGGTTGCAGACCCATAATCCTGTTATGGATTGGAAGTCTGTCTGTGGCCAGTTGGGGTTGTCAATGTGTTCATTGTGACACTCCTGTGTTTTCTACCTCTCCCCAGCCTCAGGAGATCCCCGGCTATTTGGCTGATTATTCTGATGTGTTTAGTAAAAATAAGTCTACGTGGTCGGCTCTTCAATTTGTCTGTACCTGAGCATGATGCTATGCGATCTTATAACAAAGAGTCATTGGAGAATGGTCATATTAGACCGTCCTCTTCACCCTTGGGTGCCGGCTTTTTCTTTGTGGCCAAAAAGGATGGTTCATTGAGTCCATGTATTGACTATCGTCTCCTTAATAAGATCACTGTTAAATATCAGTATCCGTTACCCCTGATTTCCGATTTATTTTCCGGAGTGAAAGGTGCTAGTTGGTTTACCAAGCTTGACAATAGGGGGGCATATAATCTTATTTGCATTAAGTACGGGGATGAATGGAAGACGGCGTTTAATACCCATGAGGGACATTTTGAGTACCTAGTGATGCCTTTTGGGCTCACTAATGCCCCTTCAGTCTTCCAATCTTTCATGAACGATATTTTCCGGGATTTTGTGGATAAGTTTCTGATCGTCTATTTGGAAGATATTTTGATTTTCTCTAATGACTGGGATTCTCATGTGGAGCATGTTCGGATGGTGTTCCGTATTTTCAGAGAAAATGCTTTATATGTCAAGGGATCAAAATGTCTCTTTTGCATACAGTAGGTTTCATTTTTGGGATTCATTCTATCTCCGTCCGCTATTGAAATGGACCCAGTCAAGGTTCAGGCCGTTTCTGATTGGGTTCAGCCCATTTCATTGAAGGCCCTTCAGAGATTTTTACCGTAAATTTATAAGTAATTTTTCTGGTATTGTGAAACCACTGACTGATTTGGCCAAAAAGGGCTCTGATGTGGTAAATTAATCTCCAGAGGCAGTTTTGGCTTCGGCTTTTCAGGAGCTTAAGCGGAGATTCATTTCTGCTACGGTTCTGCGGCAAACTGATGTTTCTCTCCCATTTTAGGTGGAAATAGATGCTTCTGAGATTGGGGCTGGAGCCGTTTTGTCCCAAAGCGATCCTGTAACCTCTAAGATTAACACTTGTGCCTTCTTCTCCCCAGCGGAACGTAATTATGATGTGGGGAATCGGGAATTATTGTGTCATGGGTGCATCGCCACGAAGATCGTCGCGATTGCACATTCTGACTTCTCACAGCTGAGCTGCTGTTTCTTTGTGTTTGGTAATGAGAGAGTTAATTTTACCTAGCTCTTTGCTAAGACTAGGTCCAGCCTCGCCCGGCTGCTTTGGATTATGTTCTAATTAGTTTCCTTTATATTCCTGCCAGTCTGGGTGTTTGATGCCGGTGAAAGCATTCATATAGTTTAGCAGACTGGATCGGTTCTGGGAATACTTAAGCTAAGAGCTCCTTAGTTGTTTTTACTCTTACAGCTTATAGTTTATCTCTGAGACCTAAGGTGTTCCTACTGTGTGTGAGTGTTGTATGTAAGACTTTATTTACTTTATTTCTTATCTTTCTTGTTTGTCTTTCTGTTCATTAACCATTACCTGGTCATTCCCTTTGGTGGTATTCAGGGTCCTTCTTAGGACTAGAATACAGTTGGCAGGGATTGATAGGAGACAGGGTTTACGCTGGTGGCCTGGACCTCTGTACCTTTAACAGTACCTCCAGGTTGAGGGATTAGTTAGGACCCCAGTTAGGGTCAGCTTAGACCCCGGTCACCCTCTAGCCGGAGACAGCGTATAACGGATTCCGTTCTGACCCACTGGACTTTCTGTCAGGTAAATCTATGTTATCATATAGCTATGCGCATGTTATATAGTATGTTGCCCTTTTGATATAGATTATTGTCATCACATATATATATCTGCTATACAGCGTGACATTTTCACCGGCCCATACTAAAGATTCTCCCCAGCTATCATGGATCCAGTAGCCCAGCTGGCCCGGCAGTTGCAGGGATTGTCCATGGAGTTGGCAGACATTAAGTCCAAGGTTTTGTCCCCCCCGGAGCAAACCAGATCTGAACCTAAGGTTGCTCTCCCGGACAGGTTCACTGGTGGGCGGGACAAATTTTTTACTTTCCGGGAGGCATGTAAATTGTACTTTCGGCTGCGGCCTCGGTCATCTGGGAGTGAAGAGCAGAGGGTGGGAATTGTTATCTCGCTCTTACAAGGGGATCCTCAATCTTGGGCGTTCTCTATTCCTCCAGGCTCCCCAGATCTCCAGTCAGTGGATCGATTTTTTACTGCCCTGGGTCTGGTATATGATGATCCGGATCGAGTCTCCCTTGCTGAAACAAGGTTACGTAAAATACGGCAAGGAAATCGTCCAGCGGAGGAATATTCTTCTGAGTTCCGTAGATGGGCAACAGATACTCAGTGGAATGACCCAGCTCTTAGGAGCCAGTTTTGTCAAGGGTTGTCTGACAAATTAAAGGATGTGTTAGCTCAGTATGATTCTCCTCCATCACTGGAGGCTGCTATGGCCCTCGCTATTCGCATTGATAGACGTCTTCGGGGAAGACGCGAGGTAACTCCGCCTCCCGTGATGACTCCACCTACTACTAAAGTCCCTTATACTGAGGTTCCCCTGGTCTGTTCTGAGGAACCCATGCAGTTGGGAGGGACATCATTTTGTAGGAGGGAATCAGCGGTGCGCCGCAAGACTAGAAGGTGTTTCTTTTGCGGGAGAGAGGGACATTATGTTGGGGGGTGTCCATCCCGGACCTCTTTGAACCAAGGAGTTAACCTGGGAGTGTGTATTTCGTCCCCAAATCCCTCTCAGTTTCTCGTGCCTGCGGAGGTGGTGATTGGTACTAGAACTGAGAGGATTTCTGTTTTTCTTGATAGTGGGTCCGGGGCTAATTTGGTGGACACTCGGTTTGCCCAGGTGCATGGTATGCAACTGAGTGTATTGGCCAAACCGGTCCCTATACTCTCTATTGATTCTAGACCTCTTGGTCAAGGTAGCTTGGTACAAGCTGTTCATAACATAGATCTTCGAGTAGGGGCAATACATAAAGAGCAATTGTCTTGTTATGTGTTGGAGGGTCTGCCTGCTCCTATTGTGTTGGGACTTCCTTGGTTGGCTAAACATAACCCAGTGATTGATTGGCAATCCAGAAAGATAAGCCAGTGGGGTGAATTTTGCAAGAATAACTGCATGAGCACGGTCATCGGTGCGGTTGTGCCTAGGACTTTGCCTCCTTTTCTGGAGGACTTTTGGGGAGAAGTTCTCAGAGGAGGGGTGTAAAGAGTTACCTCCTCATCGCACATATGACTTCTCAATAAAGTTGCTTCCTGATGCCTTATCTCGTACTTTCCCAGGGGTCGGGAAGACGGATGATCCGGTTCCTATTCCTCAGGAGGGAGTTGTAGTGTCAGCTGTATGCTCTGAGCTTGAGGGGGAGGTATTGGGGGCTCAGGGGGACGCCCCTGTGGGACTTCCAGGGAGACTGATAGTTCCAGATCGCTTAAGACTGAAGGTTACGGAGAACCCTTACAAACGGATGGCTGATAGGAGGAGAGTTTCTGGTCTAGATCTGAGGGTGAACGATCTGGTGTGGTTGTCTACCAGGAATATAAAACTTAAAGTTCCCTCCTGGAGGTTGGGTCCCAGATTCATCGGGCCATACAGGATCAGTTCCATAATTAATCCTGTGGCATTTCGTCTGGACCTCCCTCCTACATTTAAAATTCATAATGTGTTTCACAAGTCATTACTTAAAAAGTATGTGGCACCAGTCATACCGTCACCTCTACCTCCTCCTTCAGTGGTAGTCAATGATAACGTGGAAGTTCATTGGAGGGGGTATGGTCCTGAGGAGAGGACGTGGGTCCCTGCGTCTGATGATAACGCAGATCGATTGGTTCGGACCTTTCACACAATTTACCCGGACAGACCTGGTCATGAGGGTCCGGAGGCCCCTCGTAGAAGGGGGGGTACTGTCATGGGTGCATCGCCACGAAGATCGTCGCGATTGCACATTCTGACTTCTCACAGCTGAGCTGCTGTTTCTTTGTGTTTGGTAATGAGAGAGTTAATTTTACCTAGCTCTTTGCTAAGACTAGGTCCAGCCTCGCCCGGCTGCTTTGGATTATGTTCTAATTAGTTTCCTTTATATTCCTGCCAGTCTGGGTGTTTGATGCCGGTGAAAGCATTCATATAGTTTAGCAGACTGGATCGGTTCTGGGAATACTTAAGCTAAGAGCTCCTTAGTTGTTTTTACTCTTACAGCTTATAGTTTATCTCTGAGACCTAAGGTGTTCCTACTGTGTGTGAGTGTTGTATGTAAGACTTTATTTACTTTATTTCTTATCTTTCTTGTTTGTCTTTCTGTTCATTAACCATTACCTGGTCATTCCCTTTGGTGGTATTCAGGGTCCTTCTTAGGACTAGAATACAGTTGGCAGGGATTGATAGGAGACAGGGTTTACGCTGGTGGCCTGGACCTCTGTACCTTTAACAGTACCTCCAGGTTGAGGGATTAGTTAGGACCCCAGTTAGGGTCAGCTTAGACCCCGGTCACCCTCTAGCCGGAGACAGCGTATAACGGATTCCGTTCTGACCCACTGGACTTTCTGTCAGGTAAATCTATGTTATCATATAGCTATGCGCATGTTATATAGTATGTTGCCCTTTTGATATAGATTATTGTCATCACATATATATATCTGCTATACAGCGTGACATTTTGGCTATGAAGTGGGCGATCGAAGAGTGGAGACATTGGTTAGAGGCAGCCAAACACCAAGTTGTGGTCCTCACTGACCACATTCACGACGAGGGGGTGACCGCATACGACAATTGAAAAGGCGAGAGGCTTATTGGATACACACCTTAGACACCCTATCACCTAAGGGTCTTAATCGTGAATATGATTTACTCT
>JARQOD010004112.1:0-57880 GCA_033576555.1 Oophaga sylvatica | reverse complement strand
AGCTGCGCTCCCGGGGGGAGCGCAGCTGATCGCCGCCGGGTGTCAGCTGATTATCACAGCTGACACCCGTGACTGTGTGTCAGGAGCGGTCACGGATCGCTCCCGGCACATTAACCCTTGGCACACCGCGATCAAACATGATCGCGGTGTACCCGGGGCACAGGGAGGATCGCGCAGGCAGGGGGCTCCCTGCGCGCTCCCCTGAGACCCGCAGAGCAGCGCGATGTGTCGCGCTGTTCCGAGGGTCCGTCCTCCCTCCAGGTCCCCGGATCCAAGATGGCGCCGGGGTCCTGCAGGGAGGCGGCTTCCTCAGTGCCTGCTGAGAGCAGGCGCTGGGGAAGCCTGCAGCAGTGCCAGAGCGATCGCTGGTGTGACAGAGTGCTGTGCACACTGTCACACCAGCGATCTGCTAAAATTCAGTGATGTCCCACCCTGGGACAAAGTAAAAAAGTAAAAAAAGTAAAAATAAAAAGTGTAAAAAAAAATCATAAAAAAAAAAAAAAATATTCCCCAATAAATTCATTTTTTCCTGTAAATAAAAAAAACAAAACAATAAAAGTACACATATTTGGTATCGCCGCGTCCGTAACGACCCCCCCTATAAAACTGTCCCACTAGTTAACCCCTTTAGTGAACCCCTTAAAAAAAAAAAAAACGAAGCAAAAAATCAATGCTTTATCATCATACCGCCGAACAAAAAGTGAAATAACACGCGATCAAAAAGACCGATATAAATAAACATGGTACCACTGAAAACGTCATCTTGTCCCGCAAAAAACGAGCCATCACACAGCATCATGAGCAAAAAAATAAAAAAGTTATAGCTCGCAGAATAAAGCGATGCAAAAATAATGATTTTTTATATAAAATTGTTTTTATTCTATAAAAGCGCCAAAACCTAAAAAATTATATAAATGAGGTATCGCCGTAATCGTACTGACCCGAAGAATAAAACTGCTTTATCAATTTTACCACACGCGGAACGGTATAAACGCCTCCCCCAAAAGAAATTCATGAATTGCTGATTTTTGTTCATTCTAACCACCCAAAAATCGAAATAAAAAGCGATCAAAAAACGTCACGTGCTCAAATATGGTACAAATAAAAACGTCAACTCGTCCCGCAAAAAATAAGACCTCACATGACTCTGTGGGCCAAAATATGCAAAAATTATAGCTCTCAAAATGTGGTGATGCAAAAAACTATTTTTTGCAATAAAAAGCGTCTTTTAGCGTGACAGCTGCCAATCACAAAAACCCGCTATAAATAGTAAATCAAACCCCCTTTATCACCCCCTTAGTTAGGGAAAAATAATAAAATTAAAAAAATGTATTTATTTCCATTTTCCCGTTAGGGTTAGGGTTGCGGCTAAAGTTAGGGTTAGGGTTGGCGCTAACGTTAGTATTAGGGTTAGGGTTGGCGCTAACGTTAGGATTAGGGTTGGGATTAGGGTTATGGTGTGTTAGGGTTAGGTTTGTGGTTAGGGTTGGGACTAGGGTTATTGGTGTTTGGGGTTAGGATTGGAGTTAGAATTGGGGGGTTTCTGCTGTTTAGGCACATCAGGAGCTCTCGAAATGTGACATGGCGTCTGATCTCAATTCCAGCCAATTCTGCGTTGAAAAAGTCAAATGGTGCTCCTTCACTTCTGAGCTCTGCCATGCGCCCAAACAGTAGTTTACCCCACATATGGGGTATCAGCATACTCTGGACCCCAAGAGTTATTGTGCAATTTGGCCTATTTCTCCTGTTACCCTTGGGAAAATAAAAAACTGGGGGCGACAAAATCATTTTTGTAAAAAAAAAAATGATTTTTTTGTTTTTACGGCTGTATGTTATAAAACTTCTGTGAAGTACTTGGGGCTTCATAGCGCTCACCACACTTCTAGATAAGTTCCTTGTGTGGTCTATTTTCCAAAATCGGGTCACTTGTGGGGGGTTTCCACTGTTTAGGCGCATCAGGGGCTCTCCAAATGCGACATGACGCCCCCAGACCATTCCATCAAAGTCTGCAATCCAAAACGTCACTACTTCCCTTCCGAGCCCCGACGTGTGCCCATACAGTAGTTTTCTCCCACATATTGGGTATCAGCGTACTCAGGACAATTTGGAAAACAACTTTTGGGGTCCAATTTCTCCTGTTACCCTTGTGAAAATAAAATATTGGGGGCGAAAAAATCATTTTTGTAAAAAAAAAAGGATTTTTTATTTTTACGGCTGTACGTTATAAACTTCTGTGAAGCACTTCGGGGTTCAAAGTGCTCACCACACATCTAGATAAGTTCCTTGTGGGGTCTATTTTCCAAAATGGAGTCACTTGTGGGGGGTTTCCACTGTTTAGGCGCATCAGGGGTTCTCAAATGCGACATGACTCCCCCAGACCATTCCATCAAAGTCTGCAATCCAAAACGTCACTACTTCCCTTCCGAGCCCCGACGTGCGCCCATACAGTAGTTTACTCCCACATATTGGGTATCAGCGTACTCAAGACAAATTGGACAACAACTTTTGGGGTCCAATTTCTCCTGTTACCCTTGTGAAAATAAAATATTGGGGGCGAAAAAATCATTTTTGTAAAAAAAAAAAGGATTTTTTATTTTTACGGCTGTACGTTATAAACTTCTGTGAAGCACTTTGGGGTTCAAAGTGCTCACCACACATCTAGATAAGTTCCTTGTGGGGTCTATTTTCCAAAATGGGGTCACTTGTGGGGGGTTTCCACTGTTTAGGGCGCATCAGGGGCTCTCCAAATGCGACATGACTCCCCCAGACCATTCCATCAAAGTCTGCAATCCAAAACGTCACTACTTCCCTTCCGAGCCCCGACGTGCGTCCTTACAGTAGTTTAATCCCACATATTGGGTATCAGCATACTCAGGACAAATTGGACAACAACTTTTGGGGTCCAATTTCTCCTGTTACCCTTGTGAAAATAAAATATTGGGGGCTAAAAAATCATTTTTGTAAAAAAAAAAAAGAATTGTTTTATTTTACGGCTGTACGTTATAAACTTCTGTGAAGCACTTTGGGGATCAAAGTGCTCACCACACATCTAGATAAGTTCCTTGAGGGGTCTAGTTTCCAAAATGGTGTCATTTGTGGGGGGTTTTCCACAGTTTAGGCAGATCAGGAGCTCTCCAAACACGACATGGAATCCAGCCAATTCTGCGTTGAAAAAGTCAAATGGCGCTCCTTCCCTTCCAAACTCTGCCATGCACCCAAACAGTGGTTTACCCCCACATATGGGGTATCAGCGCACTCAGGACAAATTGCACAATAACTTTTGGAGTCTTGTTTCCCTTGGGAAAATAAAAATTGGGGTGAAAAGATCAATTTTGTGGAAAAAATATAATTTTTTAATTTTACGGCTCTACGTTATAAACTTGTGTGAAGCACTTGGGGGTTCAAATTGCTCACCAAAGATCTAGATAAGTTCCTTAGGGGGTCTAGTTTCCCAAATGGGGTCACTTGTGGGGGTTTCCACTGTTTAGGCACATCAGGGCTCTCCAAATGCAACATGGCGTCCAATCTCAATTCCAGCCAATTTTGGTTGGAAAAAGTCAAATAGTGCTCCTTCCATTCCGAGCTCTGCCATGCGCCCAAACAGTGGTTCCCCCCCACATATGGGGTATCAGCGTACTCAGGACAAATTGGACAACAATTTTGGTCCAATTTCTCCTGTTACCTATGGGAAAATAAAAAATTAGTGACTAAGAGATAATTTTTGTGGGAAAAAAATAGGATTTTTTATTTTCATGCCCGGGCATTATAAACTTGTGTGAAGCACTTGGGGGTTCAAAGTGCTCACCAAAGATCTAGATAAGTTCCTTAGGGGGTCTAGCTTCCAAAATGGTGTCACTTGTGGGGGGTTTCCACTGTTTAGGCTCATCTGGGGCACTACAAACGGAACATGACCCCATCAATGTTTGCATTCCAAAACGTTACTGCTTCTTTTCTAAGCCCTGCCGTGCGCCCAAACAGTTTCACCCCCCACATATGGGGTATCAGCGTACTCAGGACAAATTGGACAACAAGTTTTGGGGTCCAATTTCCTTGGGAAAAATCAAAAATTTGGGACTAAAAAATCATTTTTGTGGAAAATTGTTTTTTTTTTTTTTTTCACACCCAGGCATTATAAACTTTTGTGAAACACTTTGGGTTCAAAGTGCTCACAACAGATCTAGATAAGTTCCTTAGGGGGTCTAGTTTCCAAAATGGTGTCACTTGTGGGGGGTTTCCACTGTTTAGGCGTATCAGGGGCTCTCCAAACACGACATGGCGTCCAATCTCAATTCCAGCCAATTTTAGTTTGAAAAAGTCAAACGGCGCTCCTTCCCTTACGAGCTCTGCCGTGTGCCCAAACAGTGGTTTTCCCCCACATATGGGGTATTGGCGTACTCAGGAGAAATTGCACAACAACTTTATCTGTCCATTTTCTCCTTTTACCCTTGTGAAAATAAAAAAAAGTTTGTAAAAGATCATTTTTGTGGCTAAAAAGTTAAATATTAATTTTTTCCATCCACGTTGCTTCAGCTCCTGTGAAGCACCTGAAGGGTTAATAAACTTCTTGAATGTAGTTTTGAGTACCTTGAGGGGTGCAGTTTTTATAATGGTGTCACTTTTGGGTATTTTCTGCCATATAGACCCGTCAAAGTGACTTCAAATGTGAGGTGGTCCCTAAAAAAATGGCTTTGTAAATTTTGTTGTAAAAATGAGAAATCACTGGTCAACTTTTAACCCTTCTAATTTCCTAACAAAGAAAAATTTTGGTTCCAAAATTGTGCTGATGTAAAGTAGACATGTGGGAAATGTTATTTATTAACTATTTTGTGTGACATATTTCTCTGTTTTAAGGGAAAAAAAATTCAAAGTTTGAAAATTGCAAAATTTTTAAAATTTTCGCCATATTTGCGTTTTTTTCAAAAATAAACGCAAGTTATATCGAAGAAATTTTACCACTATCATGAAGTACAATATGTCACGAGAAAACATCTCAGAATCGCGAAGATCCGTTGAAGCGTTCCAGAGTTATAACCTCATAAAGAGACAGTGGTCAGAATTGTAAAAATTGGCCCGGTCATTAACGTGC
Organism: Oophaga sylvatica; assembly: GCA_033576555.1. NCBI lineage: Eukaryota > Metazoa > Chordata > Amphibia > Anura > Dendrobatidae > Oophaga > Oophaga sylvatica. The sequence continues at coordinate 52,794 of JARQOD010004112.1, read as the reverse complement.
AAACCACCCTTGGGGGTGAAGGGGTTAAAAACACCATTGCTTTACGTGATGTCGAAACTTCTCATCCATTAACAAATAGGTCGGGAAGCGCCAAGTTTGGTTTGGCCCCATCTGCACCATATCTGGCAGGGTCACTGATACGGGCGCGTGGTCATATTTAGCTACGTTGTGCACATCTGCCTCTTCCACTCCCCTAAATAGCTCGTGTGCTATCAATATATAATCTATTCTGGACCAAGAGTCATGTGGCGCCGAATAGAATGAATATTCACTGCCATCTGGGTTCAGTTGTGTCAAAATGTCTACAAAGTTACTCGTGTCTAGCAAGGGTTATTATAAACGTGTGTCATGTGATCGCACATTCATTCGCATCGACCTACAGTTCTTCACTGTTTAGATTCACCACATTTAAGTCACCACCGTGGGTGGTTTTAATGCTCTCCTATCGGCCTGATATGCTTGGATACCTGGGTGTAAGGTTCTTTGTCTCTGTTGACATGTTCCTTGAAACTCAGTTTTCCGTCGGCCATTTTGCTTTCTGTCTTTCTGCAGCTCTTGCCCTCAGTTAATATGGAGTTTCCAGTTTTCATGTTCCCGCCCTGATTCTTCCCTCTTGCTTCTTAAGCAGCCTCAGCTGAACAATCAGTGCTCCTGAATCAAGCCTCAGTCAGTCTGTGACCTGACTCCTGGAAGCCTTGGACTTGTACTCCAGCTATTCCCTACTGAGGAACCTTGGAACACTTTTGGACTCTGGAAACCTGCTGTTTGGTGAATCCATGTTTGCAGAGGAATTACAGTACAGAGAAGAGATCCTGAACCTGCTTTGGAGATTTATTGTAGTGCTTGAAGTTACTCTGGCCTGCTGTGTCTCCTGTCGCTGTTCCTGCAAACTGTGTGAACTTTTCAGCATGCTTGTATGAAATAATACAAGTCATTTCATTTCAACCTATGTCTCCTGTGTTTTCCTCGCACCCAAGCACAAGACGCTATAGGAACTGTACACTATACATGACAAGATTCAGGAGCCAATGTTTAGTGTCTGCTGGGTCTGGGAAAGCCGTGTCTGCTGTGACTGTGGATATCAGATGTCCGTTTAATACCTTATGTGATGTACAAACTTTAAAAACCCGTTTTGCAAGCCTACAGGACCTCACTAATCATAATTTGCAAGTGTTTGGGACAGACTACAAAGAATTGCGAGTCAGGATTGAGGCTCTAGAGGAACGAGCCCAGGCTCCTGCCATAACCCCAAGTTCTGGGATCCCCAAATTACCTCCTTTTCGTTTTGGCGGTGAACGTGAGAAATTCAGGGGATTTATTAATCAATGCAATTTATTTTTCTCTGCACATGCTTCACAATTTCCCACTGAACGATCCAAAGTGCTTACTATAATCATGTTGCTTACCAATAAGGCTTTGATGTGGGCAAACCCTCTGATTGAGACTGAGGATGATTGTTTGAATCACCTTGATGCTTTTATTTCAGCCATGGGGCAGGTGTTTGATGACCCCAATCGAGGTGCAACAGCTGAAGCAGCCATGTTAACTTTGCGCCAAGGTAAGCGTTCAGTAGCCGAATATGCCCTGGATTTCAGGAGATGGGCTCTTGATACCACTTGGGACACTTCCGCTAAAAATATATTTTTTCGGAAAGGGTTGTCTCCACTGATTAAGGATGAACTTGCTCGTGCCGACCCTCCCACTGCGTTAGGTGACTTTATTAACTATTGTATCCGTATTGATGCTCGTCTGACTGAACGCAGACAAGAGAGATGGTTCGAAAATAATCGCACTAACCTTTTACTACCTCCCTCCTCAGCTAAGGAACCTTTGAGTAGGATCACAAGGGAACCAGAACCTGAACCCATGCAGGTGGACTCTTTACAAAGACGGGTTAGTGATGCACGCAAAGAACATCGTATAAAGGAAAATCTATGTTTCTACTGTGGTAAGTCAGGGCACTTCATTATAAACTGCCCCAGCCGTTCTCGTAAGACTACTGCAGCAGTCATTCACTGTGAGTGTTGCGAGAGGAGCTCTGTCATGTCCGAGCCTCAGGCTCCAGAGAGATCTGCTGCAAGAGATCTTGATTTCTCGGACTTAAACTCTGTTAGTTCTGGGGACGATGACGGTATAAACGCTGCAATTTTTCAAGTTTCCTCAGCGGTGTCCCAGCTGAGTTGTAAAAGAAACAATTCTCATTGCTTCCTTTCCATCAAACTCTGGGTTGACTCAGTCTGGGTGTCTAGCTCTGCTATGATCGACTCAGGAGCAAGTGGAAATTTTATGGATATCTCCTTTGCTCTGAAACAGGGGATACGTTCAGTGAAGAAGGCTACTCCAGTACAGATGGAGACTGTGGATGGCTCTCTACTGACTTCTGGACCAGTGGATCAAGAAACAGAGCCTTTGAGGGTCCTTATGGGTAAAGATCATCAGGAGAAAATGTCTTTTTTGCTTATCTCTTCTCCCCACTTTCCCATCATTCTAGGGCTACCATGGCTGCAGGCGCAGAATCCTACGATTAACTGGGAGACCAAGGAATTACACTTTCCGGAGAAACAGATGAGTCAAGGAGTTTCAGCTTGCTCTGTTCCTAAAGGAACCATGTCAGTCCCTGAACTACCAGCTGTATACCAGGACTATGACGATTTATGTGACAAGAAGAACGCTGATCAGCTTCCTCCTCACCGTCCATATGATTGTCCAATTGAATTATTACCCGGAGCCGAGATACCTTTTGGTAAGATCTACCCCCTAGCGGGGCCCGAGCTAAAAGCTTTGAAGGATTATATAGACGAAAATTTAGCCAAGGGCTTCATACGCCCCTCTTCATCTCCCGCAGGTGCACCCATCTTCTTTGTGAAGAAGAAAGATGGATCTCTGAGACCCTGCATAGACTATAGGGAACTCAATAAGGTTACTATTAGAAACCGTTATCCATTGCCTTTAATCCCTGAGTTGTTGGAGAGAGTGCGGCATGCCAAAATTTTCTCTAAACTGGGTCTCCGTGGGGCCTATAACTTGGTCCGTATCAGACCTGGAGATGAATGGAAGACTGCTTTTAGGTCACGCTATGGACACTTTGAATATCTAGTTATGCCTTTTGGTCTGAGTACCGCCCCAGACACTTTCCAACACTTCGTGAATGATAACTTCAGGGATCTCCTAGATACATTTGTGGTGATTTATCTGGATGATATTCTAATTTTTTCTAACTCCACAGAGGAACATCATGGACATGTGAGAATGGTCTTAGAACGCCTAAGACAAAACCATCTCTACATCAAACTTGAAAAATGTGAATTCCATAGGACCGAAATTCAATTTCTGGGGTATGTACTATCTACGCAAGGGATTAGTATGGATGAAAGCAAGACCCAAGCCATCAAGGATTGGCCAATTCCTAGAAATGTGAAGAAGGTGCAGCGTTTCATCGGGTTTGCCAACTTCTATAGACGTTTCATTAAGAATTTTTCTGAGGTAGTGTCACCTATCACCCAACTTACCCGGAAACAGTCTAGGTTCTCCTGGACCCCGCAAGCTCAGGAAGCATTTTCCTGTTTAAAGGATAAATTTACCACCGCACCTATCTTAGTACATCCCAACCCCGAGCTTGCCTTCATAATAGAGGTGGATGCTTCAGACTGTGCCGTTGGAGCTATACTCTCTCAGAGAACAGGTGAGAAGAATGTCTTGCATCCCTGTGCCTTCTTTTCCCAGCAGTTGTCTTCGGCTGAAAGGAACTACGATGTGGGCAATAGAGAATTGTTGGCCATTATTGCCGCCTTCAAGGAATGGAGACACCTTCTTCAGGGAGCTGCACAGCAAATAGTCGTCCTGACAGACCATCGTAACCTTGAATTTATCAGGTCGGCTAAGTGCCTGACTCCTCGCCAGGCTCGCTGGAATCTTTTCCTAAACCAATTTAATTTTGTCATTTCTTATAGACCAGGATCGCGCAATGGAAAGGCTGATGCACTCTCTAGGATTCATTCAGCAGAGACACGTCCACTTACTCCTCCTAAGACTATTCTTCCTGACTCTAGATTCCTGGGAGTGATTCATAATCAAGACCTACTTAAGGACATCAAGGAAGCATACCATGCGGATTCTTTGTTGGCTCAACCCCCAAGGGACGTAAGTCTTGTCTTTAAGAATGGTGTGTGGATTCAGGGACAACGTCTGTATATACCTGAAACAGTCAGATTGAGAGTATTGCAACTCATCCACGATTCCAAGATAGCCGGGCATAGGGGAATTCTAAAGACACAAGAATTTCTTTCTCGTTTCTTTTGGTGGCCCACTTACGGGAAAGATGTCTTAAACTATGTCACTTCATGTGAAGTCTGTGCAAGATGCAAAACACCTCGCTCCTCACCAACTGGTCTGTTGCAACCTCTTCCCACCCCATCCCGCCCGTGGGGATCCATTTCTATGGACTTCATTGTGGAGTTACCAACCTCTCAAGGGAAGAACACCATTCTAGTGGTGGTTGACCGTCTAACAAAGGCAGCTCATTTTATCCCTTGTGTCGGCTTACCCACTGCAAAACAGACATTAGACTTGATGATAAAGAATGTGTTTCGCTTACATGGAGTACCGGATGAGGTCATTTCGGATCGAGGGGTGCAATTCACTTCAAGGTTTTGGCAAAATTTCTGTGCAGCATTGGACATTAAAGTAAACCTTTCTTCTGCTTTTCATCCCCAGACTAATGGACAGACAGAGCGAACCAATCAGACCCTGGAGCAGTATCTCCGCTGTTTTATCTGCCACCTACAGGATGATTGGGTGGATCTACTTCCACTGGCTGAGTTCTCTTATAACAACTCTCAGAGCGCCTCCACTAAGCAGTCTCCTTTTTACTCCAATCTAGGTTATCATCCTAACATTCTTCCTCGATTTCCCATAGATACGCCCTTGCCGGCAGTGGCTGAAAGAATCACTTCTTTACAAAAGAATATGGATCTTCTAAAGGAAAATCTAGAATTGGCTCAGGAAAGGTACAAGAAAGCAGCAGATAAATTTCGTAAACCTGCATCAGCTTTCAGGTAGGAGATTTGGTCTGGCTGTCAACCAGAAATCTTAAATTAAAGATTCCATCGTCTAAATTGGGACATAAGTACATTGGACCTTATAAGATCAATAAGATTATAAGTGCTATTGCTTGTCGTCTTCAACTACCCAGAACTATGAGAATCCACCCTGTCTTTCATGTATCCCTACTAAAGGCTGCAACACCCAATACGTTTCCTGGACGTTCTTCTCCTTGCCCTGACCCAGTGCTGGTCGATGGTCAGGAAGAATTTATGGTGGAAAGGATTCTAGATTCCAGGTTGTACAGAAATCAGTTGCAATATTTGATTAAATGGCAGGGCTACCCAGTGGAGGACAACTCATGGGAACCAGTCAATAATGTAAATGCTCCTCGCCTGCTCTGCCAGTTTCATCAGAGGTACCCTGACAAGCCTGGTCTGAGGTCATCCGGAGGTTGTCCCTAAGGGGGAGTAATGTAAGGTTCTTTGTCTCTGTTGACATGTTCCTTGAAACTCAGTTTTCCGTCGGCCATTTTGCTTTCTGTCTTTCTGCAGCTCTTGCCCTCAGTTAATATGGAGTTTCCAGTTTTCATGTTCCCGCCCTGATTCTTCCCTCTTGCTTCTTAAGCAGCCTCAGCTGAACAATCAGTGCTCCTGAATCAAGCCTCAGTCAGTCTGTGACCTGACTCCTGGAAGCCTTGGACTTGTACTCCAGCTATTCCCTACTGAGGAACCTTGGAACACTTTTGGACTCTGGAAACCTGCTGTTTGGTGAATCCATGTTTGCAGAGGAATTACGGTACAGAGAAGAGATCCTGAACCTGCTTTGGAGATTTATTGTAGTGCTTGAAGTTACTCTGGCCTGCTGTGTCTCCTGTCGCTGTTCCTGCAAACTGTGTGAACTTTTCAGCATGCTTGTATGAAGTAATACAAGTTATTTCATTTCAACCTATGTCTCCTGTGTTTTCCTCGCACCCAAGCACATGACGCTATAGGAACTGTACACTATACATGACACTGGGATAAATTCAGGAACGTCTCCAAATTCCCTACTCACATGTCAGCGCAGGAACCGTAAGAGGGAACGTGCTTGTTTTGCTGCGCATAGGTGGAGTTTTATACAGTAAATGATTACTGCTGTCTTATTTTTTGCGTCCCAAGGGCAGAATAAGTCTGCGTAACGTTACATTTTACAGACACTCATATAATAGACACACGCTACCCTAACCGTGACACAAGGAAGGTATTGTTGCCGGATAAAGCAGCCATTTTAGCGTCACTGTGCTGTTAATTCTGTTTGGGACAGAACGCTGCTCTGCTGACTCTGAGGGACAGTTAGAGATTGCGATTTTGTGTACTGTGCTTTAGGCAGGCTACTTTACCAACCACTGTGTACATCTTCCTTTTGCCTTGCAGTGTTTTTTTCACAGGTCTGCAAGGTGTGTGTGTGAGTGCAGGTGACGCGCTGCAGTTTGCTCGGCATACAACGCTGTATGTAGGCATCTGCACATGTCACTCTCACACTCTTTTTTTTTTTTTTCTTTAGTGTAATTCTTGCTGCTCAATTCAATTGAAATTATAGTGTGACGTGCTTCCATCCGTATCCAATACATTGGTTGAAAACACTGTAGAAGGACACAAAAAGCCCTTTCACAGCTAAGAGTTGTGTTCACTGTAGTCTGAGATTTTAATTTATTCAATTTTGATCACGCTCAAGTTACTTCTTCAAGCAATGCTGCTTGTACTCTGCTGAGCGTGTCTTACTGCCTCATCCTTGTCATTTTTCTCTAATTGGTGTACATGTACATCAAAGTAGTCTTCATTTTGATCGAAATCCAAGCAGGTACCCGGACACTGTATGGCTGCTTTTATACGGTGGACTGGCTCCAACATTCAATAACACTTAAGATGCAATCGGGCACCTTGTCAAGGCCCAATCCTCTTCTCCCTCTGATATAATAATAATAATAATAATCTTTATTTATATAGCGCCAACATATTCCGCAGCGCTTTACACTTTAACAGTTTCAAAACACAAGTCATAGGTAACAACGTTAACAATACAATAATTAAAGTAAAATAAGCCGACCCTGCTCGTGAGAGCTTACAATCTACAATGAGGTGGGGGAGATACAAAGTACAGGTGTGTATATATAATGGTGCATTTCCAATGATGGTCCAGCCATCTTGAGGGAGTAAGCCATGGATGGAGATAGTGAATGGGCTCCACATACACACTTAAACATAGAACGACTTTGGTTATTGAATGTCATAGGCCACTCTGAACAAATGTGTTTTGAGGGAGCGCCTGAAACCAGGCAAATTGTGGATAGTCCTAATTTCTTGTGGTAGAGCATTCAAGAGGATTTGCGCAGCGCGGGAGAAGTCTTGTAGTCGGGAGTGGGAGGTACGGATTACTGCAGAGGTTAGTCGAAAGTCATTTGCAGAGCGCAGCAGTCAGTTAGGCCGATAGATAGAAATGAGGGAGGAGATGTAGGGGGGTGCTGCACTGTGGAGAGCTTTGTGGGTGAGAACCAGTACTTTGAATTGGATCCTATAATGAATGTGCAGCCAGTGTAAGGACTGGCGAAGAGCGGACGCGTCCGAGTACCGATTAGCTAGATGGATGACCCTGGCTGCTGCATTAAGGATGGACTGGAGAGGGATAGTCGAGTAATGGGGAGGCCAAGTAATAGAGCATTGCAGTAGTCCAGGCGGGAGTGGATCAATGCTACAGTGAGGGTTTTTGTTGTTTCCATGGTGAGAAAAGGGCGGATTCTAGAGATGTTCTTTAGGTGTGTAGACGGCAAATATCTAACAAACAGGTCATGCTGGAGAGACTTGCACCTACTGCCACTCAGGGTCTTCAGCTCCTTTGTGAGAAACTAATGTTTGGCCAGCCAGTATATCAAATAAAGTTCATGAGAAATGGGAACTGTGGTTGGCTTCACTTTTGGTACTGGCTGGGTGCTAATACCAAACCATGGTGTGGCATTGAATGGATATTCCTGGCTGGTTGGAGACAAGCTCATTCCCACAGAAAAGTACCTGAAAGCTAAGGAGATGGTGGCCTCTCTCAACATGAAGGAGTTTGCTCGTTGTCTAGGAGACCGACCACCCCTGCTGTGTACCTTGTCAACGTTGTGTTGAAGCTTGCAAGGATTAAGAGGTTACAGTGGTAAGTCTGGTTTTTACTAAAGATCCTGCTGTGTATTATAGTTTTTATGTTTTAAAAAAAAATTATCTTAGGAATGTTAAATAAATTTGTTATTTTTTTGGTTAAATACAATGTATGTTATGAATGTTAAATAATTTTTTTTTGGTTTTTTATAAATAAAATGTATGTTATGAATGTTAAATAACTTTTATTTTTTTTTTTTTTTTTCAGGTATTTGATCTACCGTAGCTAGTTGCTGATCGTTGACTCTACACCCCTCTCCCCAGAATGTTACTCGGGTTATGGGAGAAAATCACCGCTATTCCAGACTGATTTAATGTTAATGTGTCTGGCTCTTACACAGCACACAGCACTTGATGTTGGGTTATATTTTTCCTAAATTATTTGTTACACTGCCCTTCTCACATTTTATTTTCACTTTTTTTTTTAAGCACAAGTTTTTTTACACTTCCTTGTTCTGTAAGTAGGCTTAATGGTTAAATGTTTTATACAAGATGTAAATATGTAACATGTAAATTTTAGATTAAGATTTTGCAAATTATTAGGTCCACACCATCAGGCTCTTTCGTCCCCTCTCCCTCAGAGTAGCGGTAATATATCGGACCCCAGGCTCGCCCACACAGTTCCTTGACCACTTCTCTGCCTGGCTGCCGCACTTTCATGTCCTCAGAAGTGCCAACCCTTATCCTTGGAGACTTCAACATCCCCATTAACAGCCCTACTTCCACACTCAAAACACATTTGTTCAGAGCGGCCTATCACATTCACTAATCAAAGTCATTCTATGTGTAACTGTGTGTGTGTGTAGCCCATTCACTATCTCCATCCATCCCTCACTCCCTGAAAATGGCTGGACCATCATTGTAAATACACCATTGTATATAAGCAACTGTACTTTGGAGCTCCCCCTCCTCATTGTAGATTGTAAGGTCTCACGAGCAGGGGCGGCTTATATTGCTTTAATTATTGTATTGTTAACGTTCACTTATGACTTGTGATATGAAACTGTTAAACTGTACAGCGCTGCGGAATCTGTTGGCGCTATATAAATAAAGATTATTATAGTAGAGGCCCACTCAGTAGTGGTGAAGTGAACGGCGCAAATTGCGAGTTGATTGCGACTGATGCAGCTGATACTCCATTACTGCTGGCTGCTGCTCACACAACCGCTCCAACATATGTAACGTGGAATTCCACCTGGTGGGTACGTCACATATGATGCGATGTTCAGGAAGGCAAAATCTGCGTTGCAGAGCTGCAATGCGCGATCTGGCCATGGTGGAACGTCGCAAGTTAGCGCACTGTAGGCGGACCTTGTGCAGCAGTGAATCAAGATCCGGATAGTCCCTCAAAAAACTGTGGACGACAAAGTTTAGCACATGTGCCAGACATGGTATGTGAGTGACGTTGCCTAGGCCCAGACCTGCCACCAGATTTCGGCCATTGTCACACACTACCAAGCCTGGCTGGAGATTCGCTGGCAAAATACACATGTCGCTCTCTTGCTTTATGGCATTCCAGAGCTCCAGCGCTGTGTGGCTTTGATTCCCCATGGAAATTAATTTCAGGACGGCCTGTTGACGTTTGGCCACGTCTGTGCTCATATCGGTCAACAGGCTCGCTGTCTGGGTGTTATGTTTGACACCAATCTTTCCTTCACCTCCCATATACAATCTGTTGCCCGCTATTGCCGCCTACACCTAAAGAACATCTCTCCCGAATCCAAGACTTCTCCCGCGCTGCGCCAATACTGTGGAATGCTGTACCCCAAGAAATTAGAACTATCCACAATTTGCATGGTTTCAGGCGCTCCCTCAAAACACATTTGTTCAGAGCGGCCTATCACATTCACTAATCAAAGTCATTCTATGTGTAAGTGTGTGTGTGTGTAGCCCATTCACTATCTCCATCCATCCCTCACTCCCTCAAAATGGCTGGACCATCATTCTAAATACGCCATTGTATATAAACACCTGTACTTTGTATCTCCCCCACATATTTGTAAATTGTAAGCTCTCACGAGCATGTGCGGATTACATTGCTTTAATTATTGTATTGGTAACGTTGTTACTTATGACTTGTGTTCTGAAACTGTTAAATTGTAAAGCGCTGCGTAATCTGTTGGCGCTACATAACTAAAGATTCTTATTAAGCGTTCACGGGTCCATGTGGAGGTAGACCGTGACGGCTCCTGCAACGATGTTTCTGAGGAACTGGAGAAGGAGGAGTCAATGTGTACAGACTTGATTCCTGCAATCCTTGTAGTTGGCTGAACACTTACAGCGCCACTCGCAAGATCTGTACCCGGCTCCACAACATTGACCCAATGGGCAGTGAGGGAAAGGTATCGTCCCTGGCCATGGGTACTGGTCCACGCAGCGGTGGTCAGGTGGACATTGCTACTGATGGAGTTTAGTAGCGCATGTTTAATTTTAACCTCAACAACATGCTTTTGCAGAACAGGGACGGCTTGCCTGCTGAAATAAAATCAGCTTGGCACATTGTATTGTGGGACTGCCAATGGCATTAAGTTCTGTAAACTGTCAGTCTCCACCAGCCTGAATGACAGCATTTCAAGGGACAGGAGTTTTGCAATGACAGCATTCAGAGCCTGTGCTCGTGGATGGTTTGCCGAGATTGGGCCTACACCCGATACGCCACAACCTGACACCCACAGATAAACAAGCCATAAAATCTCTGAAAGATAACCCCAACATTATTATTAAACCAGCAGATAAGGGGGGTGCTATCGTTATTATGAATAAGACCCAATCTATTGCGAAATTCATAGACAACTGTCAGTTAACCTAACCTACAGACAACTCAATTGTGACCCTACATTTTAAATCTGTCAAAAAATTGATCGTATCCTGACTAGTGTTGAGCATTCCGATACCGCAAGTATTGGTATCGGCCGATATTCGCTGTATCGGAATTCCGATGCTTAGTTCCGATATTTTTCCTATATCGTATACCGGAATCGGAAGTTCCCATAATTCTTTGAGAGGCACTGTGATTTTAGTCAGCCAATGAGGAATCCTACAAGTGTGGGCACATCCTGTACTGCTGCGGTCATCTTAACTAATGGCATGGCTGTGATTGGCTGCTGAAATGATGTCAGAATGCACTATAAAAGGCGCTGCCGCCATTTTAGCGTCACTGTGCTGTGAACTCAGTTAGGGACAGAACGCTGCTCTGCTGACTCTGAGGGACAGTTAGAGATTGCGATTTTGTGTACTTTGCTTTAGGCAGGCTAGTTTACCAACCGCTGTGTAAAGCTTCCTTTTGCCTTGCAGTGTTGTTTTAACAGCTCTGTGCAAGGTGTGTGTGTGAGGTGCAGGTGACGCTGCAGTTTGCTCTGCATCCAGCGCTGTCTGTAGGCATCTGCACGTGTCACTCACAGACTCTTTTTTTTTTCTTTAGTGTAATTCTAGCTGCTCCATTCAATAGAAATTATAGTGTGATGCGCTTCCATCCGCAAACAATACATTGGTTTCAAACACTATAGAAGTACACAAAGGGGCCTTTCACAGCTAGTGAACATGTTTTTTTAATTTTTAACTAAAATATGTATTTTTTCAAATGACACAAATATAAGTAATGTTGAAGAGGAATAGTCCTACATCCATTGTTTGCACAATATTACAGGTGTACATTACGTCCCTTAATCAACAATGTATTATTATATTTACTTGTATGCTTATATTTAAAAGCCAAGAACACAGAAGGACAACCTTCGCACTGCAGCTGTTGTCAAAGTTCAACCCACATTATGCACTTCCAACATTGCAGCATTTGAGGCATGATGTGAGTTGGATTTGTCAAAGTTATGGAGTGAGAAGGTTCACCACAGTACCCTATAGCATAAGTATGCTTTTGTGTTAGCATTTGTGTTAGACATGTGGATATCTGCCATAATATGTCACAATTATTTAGTTACAGATTTGTTACCAACAGTAATCATTGAATGGTTTTAAATGTGACGTTTCACTTGTTTACAGCTTAGAAATAAGGGTGTAGCCTGATATCTATGTGTAGCACTAGCCACTTTAACATGTCATGTTTTTTTCAACATGTGTAGCTAGGTAGCAGTAATTTTTGCCGGACACACAGCAGGGGAACAGCAGGCGTTACTGAACCCCACAAACACATCATCGATTGTTTTGATCTGTGCATCCAACACTTCTGAGCCCAGGGTCAAGGAGGTTGTAGCCTGAGGCCTAGTATGAGATGTTTGAACTTTAATTTGAACTTTAATTTGGAGTTAGCAGCATTAATTTTTGTCAGACACACAGCAGGGGAACAGCAGGCGTTACTGAACCCCACTATCACTATAGCTTGTGTATTGGTCTGTGGACACGACACTTCTGAGCAGCAACTGGCAGTGTTGTAGCCCAGGGAGTATAGCTCAGGTGGTAGAAAGATGAACATAACAGGAGACATGGAAAACGTTGCCAACCAGTTAGTTAATCTGAAACCGAACAGGCAAATTCAGGGAGATCCATGCCTAGTTCATTTTCAGAAAAGTAAGCCGTTCTACATTATCGGAGGATAGTCGCATGCAACAGTCTGTTAGTACACCGCCTGCAGCAGTAAAGACGCGCTCCGATAATACACTGGCAGCAGGGCAAGCCAGCACCTCCAATGCATACTGGCTAAGCTCTGGCCATGTATCCAGTTTAGAGACACAAAACTTGAATGGGGAAGAGCCATCTGGGAGTACACTGAGAGGGCAAGACATGTAGTCTGTCACCATCTTACGGAAATGTTGCCTCCTGCTGACTGGAGCCGTCTCGGATGGTGTAGACATTGGTGGCGCTGCACAAAACTTCGCCACATTTGGAACATACTGTTCTTGCCCTGTGCAGAGGCGCTGCTTGTGCTCCCTCTTGTTGCAGAGCTGTCTCCACTGCCTCGACGCACAGAGCTGCTTTGTAAAGCAGTAGCAGCAGCAGTGCTCTCGGCTGGAATGGAGAACATTATGGATTGCACCAGTGTGTCTTGGTACTTACGCATTTTACGCTCCCGGTTCAACGGTGTGCTGAGGCTTTGTAAGTTGTCCCGGTAGCGAGGGTCTAGGAGGGTGTACACCCAATAATCAGACGTGGTGTGAATGTGTTCGATGCGGCGGTCGTTTCTCAGGCACTGCAGCATGAAATCAACCATGTGCTGCAGACTCCCAACTGGCCAAGAAACGTTGTCCCCTGCAAGAGGCGTCATCTCTGCCTGCTGTGCATCACCACACCCTTGGTCTACATACTGACTAGAGCATTGTCTACCTCCCTCTGGAGCGATGTCTTCCTCCTCCATTGACTCCTCCTCATCCTCCTCACAAAGTCCTTCAAATACATAAAAATTTACAAAATTTAAAACTCAAAATTTAAAAACATTGTATCATAATTCTGTAACATCAGTTTATGGAAACACAATAGCATTACAAAAGGATAGACAAAAACTGTACATTATGTGCTTTGTAAATACATTAAAAGTTTGGAATGGTTATGAAAATATAGACAGCGACTCTGGAGGTTCAATTGTTGATACAGCATGGACTTTGAAAGTCCTCCAGCCCTTTGTGAGGAATCACGTTGCGCTGACTGTCCAGAAGGTGATGGAATTTGTGACTCCTCATCCTCCACCATCTTCCAAAACCTCACGCCTTAGTGCTTGCAGTGTTTTTTGAAGCAGGCAGATAAGGGGGACAGTCAGGCTGACTAGTGCATCATCTGCACTCGCCATCAGCGTTGACTCATCAAACGCACGCAAAACGTGGCAGATGTCCTTCATAGAGTCCTTCGCCACTCATTACACTGGCAGTGGCTGCCCATTCATTATAGGATCAATTCTAATTACTGGTTCTCACCAACAAAGCTCTCCACAATGCAGCACCCCCTACATCTCCTCCCTCATTTATATTTATCGGCCTAACCGACTGCTGCACTCTGCAAACGACCTTCGACTAACCTCTGCACTAATCCGTACCTCCCACTCCCAACTCCAAGACTTCTCCCGCGCTGCGCCAATCCTCTGGAATGCTGTACCCCAAGAAATTAGGACTATCCGCAATTTGGATGGTTTCAGGCCTCCCTCAAAACACATTTGTTCACAGTGGCCTATCACATTCACTAATCAAAGTCATTCTATGTGTAAGTCTGTGTGTGTAGCCCATTCACTATCTCCATGCATCCCTCACTCCCTTAAAATGGCTGGACCATCATTGTAAAAACACCATTGTATATAAACACCTGTACTTTGTATCTCCCCCACCTCATTGTAGATTGTAAGCTTTCACCAGCAGGGGCGGCTGATTTAGCTTTAATTATTGTATTGTTAACGTTGTTACTTATGACTTTTGTTTTGAAACTGTTAAACTGTAAAGCACTGCGGAATATTATGGCGCTATATAAATAAAGAATATTATTATATTATTATTATTATAGAGGCCACTCAGTAGTGGTGAAGTGTGAACGGCGCTAATTGCGAGTTGATTGCGCCTGATGCAGCTGATACTCCATTACTGTTGGCTGCTGCTCACACAACCGCTCCAACATATGTAACGAGGAATTCCACCTGGTGGGTACGTCACATATGATGCGATGTTCATGAAGGCGAAATCTGCGTTGCAGAGCTGAATCAGCGATCTGGCCATGCTGGAACGTCGCAAGTGAGCGCACTCTAGGCGGACCTTGTGCAGCAGTGCCTCAAGATCCAGATAGTCCCTCAAAAAACTCTGCACGACCAAGTTGAGCACATATGACAGACATGCTATGTGAGTGAGGTTGCCAAGGCCCAGAGCTGCCACCAGATTTCGGCCATTGTCACACACTACCAAGCCTGCCTGTAGATTCGCTTCCAAAAACCACACGTCGCTCTCCTGCTTTATGGTATTACAGAGCTCCTGCGCTGTGTGGCTAAATTCCCCATGGAAATTAATTTCAGGACGGCCTGTTGACATTTGGACACGGCTGTGCTCATATCGGTCGCAACAGGTAAACGTTCACGGGTCCATGTGGAGGTAGACCGTGACGGCTCCTGCAGCGATGATTCTGAGGAACTGGAGTAGGAGGAGGAGTCAATGTGTACAGACTTGATTACTGCAATCCTTGGAGTTGGCAGAACACGTACACCAGCGACACTCGCAAGATCAGTACCCGGCTACACAACATTGACCCAATGGGCAGTGAGGGAAAGTATTGTCCCTGGCCATGGGTGTTAGAAGCCTCTTGTTAGGTTTTGTTTCAGTTTGCTGGTCACATGACCTTTTTTCCCTATTTAGTCTGGCTCCGCCCTTCTGGCTTTGCTTGACTTCATTGTATTATCTACTGTTAAGCTAGCCGGGTGCTTAGGTGCCTTAATCAGTCAGTTTTGCTTGATGTTAGGATCGCAAAGTCTTTTTTTTTTCTGTTTAATTATCCATGCTACAATTTATGTTAGGAGGTGTCCACCTTTTCTCCCAGTCCCTAGATCTTGCAGGGATTCCTCCCTCGCAACTATAGGTCTTCGTTCACACTAGATGAGGACTTTAGCAGGTCTGGTCGCAGGATCAGGTTCCCCGTTACATCGTAGGGATTCAGCTTAGTTGTATTGTAGGGACAGAATTCCCTTCTTTCCTTACTGGTTGTAGCAGATCATAACAATGGGTACTGGTCCACGCATCGGTGGTCAGGTGGACCTTGATACTGAGGGCGTTTAGTAGCGCATGTTTAATTTTTCCCTCAACATGCTTTTGTAGACCAGGGACGGCTTGCCTGCTGAAATGAAATCGGCTTGGCACATTGTATTGTGGGACTGACAATGATATTCAGTTACGGAAACGTGTCTGTCTCCACTTTCCACCGAGCCTGAAATTGACAGCATTTCAAGGGACAGCGAGGAGTTTTGCAATGCGCTAAGCGATCGTCGTTACAGAATGTCGCTTACGATTAGCTCGTGGCATATATGGCTACAGTGTAGCGGTGTAGTGGCTACTTTACGAAATGCTGTTCACCCGATCATTTAGAAGATTTTCTCCCATTCAGTTCCTGCTGTGCGGTACCGCTTAGTGGCCTGTTTTGTGGCCTGGGAGTGTGAGGATGACAGGGAACTTGCTGCTGTGTGTGGAATAACACTTTGTCTCTGGAAACAGTGGCCGAGGTTCTTCCATGGCGATCCTGTGAGGAAGCAGAACCAGCTGTGTGTGAGCTCGATGAAGAGGCTTCAACACAACCTGAAGATGTAGGTGCTGCTGTAGGTTGGCCTACATCTCCAGTGTGTCTTTGTAACTCAACTACGTGCTTTGTCCGCACATGTTTCCACATATTTGTGGAATTGAGGTGACTGACACTTTTAGCTATTTTTAATTTTTGATTACACAGCTTGCATTTGACATAGCAAATATCATGTGCAAGTGTGTGAAAAAAGGACCACGCAGTGCAAGTCCTGGGAGCGCACGTTTTGACTTTTGGAAGACAACTGCTCCGAACAGGTGCCAAACTGGAGGCTACAGGCAACCGAGTCTGCAGCCTAACTCTCCTTCCTGTTGTACCGTTGGGGCAATGTCTTCCTCTATCTTCCTTCTATCACTAACCACTTCTCTAGGCCTCTCCCAGCTTTCAACCAAAGTACTGGTTCTCAGCCACAAAGCTATCCACAGTGCAGCACCCCTCCTACATCTCCTCCCTCATTTCTATCTATCGGCCTAACCGACTGCTGCGCTCTGCAAACGACTTTCGACTAACCTCTGCACTAATATGTACCTCCCACTCCCGACTCCAAGACTTCTCCCGCGCTACGCCAATCCTCTGGAATGCTGTACCCCAAGAAATTAGTACTATCCACAATTTGCATGGTTTCAGGCGCTCCCTCAAAACACATTTGTTCAGAGCGGCCTATCACATTCACTAATCAAAGTCATTCTATGTATTCTGTGTAAGTGTGTATGTGTGTGTGTGTCTCTAGCCCATTCACTATCTCCATCCCTCAGTCCCTTAAGATGGCTGGACCATCATTGTAAATGCACCATTGTATATAAACACCTATACTTTGTATCTCCCCCACCTCATTGTACATTGTAAGCTGTCACGAGCAGGGGCGACTTATTTAGCTTAAATTATTGTATTGTTAACATTGTTACTTATGACTTGTGTTCTTAAACTGCAAAACTGTAAAGCGATGCGTAATATGATGGCGCTATATAAATTAATATTATTATTATTAGGATTCCTCTGAGCTGCTCCCACCACCTTCCTGTTCCTCATGCTATGTTGGGTCTTGGACCTCATCATCTCCACTACCCTCTGCCAACACCTGCTGCTGTTGGGTGGTCCGGTCAGCACCATGCTCAACAGAAACTGGCACCTGAGTCTCATCATCATCAGATGCGTTCTGCGGTGTGCTGACCATCGGCACTGTCTCACCCGCCTCTTCAGATTCAGAGAGACACAGCTGTTGCGCATCACTGCATACTCCCTCTTCTTCACATTACACAATGCTGCTTGGCTGGGCCCCTGTTTGCAAGCCAATAGATTCTGAGAACAGAAGCAGACACTCAGCTGGCTCCTGTACAGAACTCTCTGACTGCCTGGGCAATTTGACAGGCGGTGAAGAGACAGATGGTTGCTCAACAGTGCTGTGGTCCTGAGAGGAGGTGGAAGCAATTGAAGTCGATGCATTGGCTGACATCCAACCAACAACGGCTTCAATTTGTTCTTCCCGCAGCAGGGGGGTACTCTTAGCTCCTACAAAAGTGCGCATAAAGGAACGCTCACGGGGAAAACTGGTGGATGCTGTGTCACTGGGGGCCGCAGCAGCCACAGAATCCCCACGTCCTCTCCCTGAAGAAACTCCACGGCCACGACCACGTGCCTTACTCCCTGCCTTCTTCATCTTGGTAGATTGATAAAGAAAGTCTGAAAAGTTATAAGGCTTAAGTGTGGTTATTTCGCAGAGACTGCAGTGAACACTGCACACAACTGTTCAGTAGGTGTGAAAGGCCCCTTTGTGTACTTCTATAGTGTTTGCAACAAATGTATTGTATATGGATGGAAGCGCGTCACACTAATAGATTTTATTTATTTGTAATAGAATGGATCAGCAACAATTAGAGAAAAATTTCAAGGATGTGCCAGTGACACACGCTCAGCAGACTACAACCAGCAGTGGTTGAAGAACTAACTGGAGCGTGATCTGCACTCCAAAGAGGAAAACCTCAGACTACAGTGAACACTGCACACAACTGTTCACTACCCAACGCGTCTCAGCAGGAAGGCAGTCTGTGCGTTAAAACAAAGGCGCAAGCATACATCCACGTACCCTGTTTATAAAGCTTTATAAAAAAATTATGTAGTATGACGCACACTTTATTGAGGTACAGTATTACATTGCCATTCACCATCTGTGGCTATGCAGTCTCATCTATATATACCTTATCTATCCGTTGTCATGCTTGCAAGTCGACAGTCAGGCATAAATAGCAATTTTCACTATGCACTATGCACTTTTTAAAGGTTATGTTTGTTAATAAAAATGATTATTGCCACATATTATGAGTATTACATGATGGAAATTGTATAATTTTGTATAAACTGTTTAGTGACATTATTCAGCAAATGTAACATTTTAGTAATATCACAGATAACTTGTAATGCTGATGATGTTTTGAAGTCAGACATTCATTGTCTATACAATAAAAATGGTGTACATACTGTTACTTATCCATCATTAATGGATTCAGATATGTACTTGTATGCTTTTATGTACAACCGTATAGCAGATTCCTTAACTAATTTATTTTGTGGTTTGCATTGCTGTTCAACATGTTAATGTATGTGTTTATGTTTGTCAATTCTTTAATTATCTAGATATTAGTTTAAATGAAATCATCATCTTATGGTAGTAAAGGTTATCTTTCTCTTGTTTGAAGTATAGACATTTAAAATTGACAGGTAACAAGGAAATTACTTGATCTAGTATTTAAACATCCTCCTTGACCCTGGGCTCCAACACCGCCAGTTGTTGCCTGTAAGTGCTGTTAGCACAGTCAACACTTGCTCCTGTGTTACTGGGGTTCAGTAATGTCAGCTGTTCCCCTGCTGTGTGTACGTCAAAAAGTCCTGCTGCCTCCACCCTGTTCTCTTCTCATCCCTGGGCTCCAACACTGCCAGTTGTTGCCTGTAAGTGCTGTTAGCACAGTCAACACTTGCTCCTGTGTTACTGGGGTTCAGTAATGTCAGCTGTTCCCCTGCTGTGTGTACGTCAAAAAGTCCTGCTGCCTCCACCCTGTTCTCTTCTCATCCCTGGGCTCCAACACTGCCAGTTGTTGCCTGGAAGTGCTGTTAGCACAGTCAACACTTGCTCCTGTGTTACTGGGGTTCAGTAATGTCAGCTGTTCCCCTGCTGTGTGAACGGCAAAAAGTCCTGCTGCCTCCAACCGGTTCTCTTCTCATCCCTGGGCTCCAACACCGACAGTTGTTGCTCAGAAGTGTCATTGGCACGGGTACTCACTCCTGCCCAGACTGGTTACAGCACCCATCTGTTTCCTGTCAGTGTAAACGTCACTTAGCCTCCAATAAGTTGTCCTGTCGTGTTGCGGTCGGGTTACCCGACTCTATGGTGCCTGGAGTTTAGGTGCTTCCTATGTGTGCTGCGGGATATGCAAATAAAGGCTGTTTCCGTTGTGACAACAGGACAATCACCCACTGTAGTACTGTGGGATTCGGTAACTGCGGCCGGCTCGCGGCCTGTCAACTTAAATTTCCATGGGTACCTTCTGCTACCCGTCCGGGTTCCAGTACCGTCAGCTGGTTCTCCGCAGTGCCTTTGGCCTAGGTGCCTCCATCTCGGTATCCGAGTTCCAGCAACGTCTGCTGGTCCTTGGTAGTGCTTTGGAGCACAGGTACCTCCTGCTTAGTAACCGTGTCCCAGTAACGTCAGCTGGTCCTCGGTTGTGCCATTGGCTCTTTTCCTTCTGCTGCCCCTCCGGGTTCCAGCACAGTCAGCTGGTCCTCGTAACTTGCATTGGCTCTTGTACCTTCTGCTACCCGTCCGGGTTCAGTACCGTCAACTGGTTCTCCGCAGTGCCTTTGGCCTAGGTGCCTCCATCTCGGTATCCGAGTTCCAGCAACGTCTGCTGGTCCTTGGTAGTGCTTTGGAGCACAGGTACCTCCTGCTTAGTAACCGTGTCCCAGTAACATCAGCTGGTACAAGGTTGTGCTACAAATACAAGATACAGAACAAGAGACACAAGAACAATAAGCAGAAGATCTAAAAGCAGAAGAACATGAAGTATAAGACCAAAATGAAGAGCAAAATATATGCTCTAAATTATAAGCAGAAGAAGACTAAGCAGTGTATGGGGGTGAGTCTGTTCCTCCTCGTGGTGCCCCTGGTAAATGCCTGATGCTGCAGGCTAAACTGAACACGGACAAATACTGTTGTAATTTAAATCTTTTGTGGCAGCAAGAACGGAACGATGAAAATATATTACAGATTACAAGTACAGGAATCTTGTCACAATAAGATATGATGAGAGATGAAGGGCTTAATAAAGAGATAAGTTAAAGACAATGAGTAATGTAACAAAGATGAAACAGAGTTTAAAGAAGATAAAGAAGGTGAAGAGAAGAATTGATGACAAGATGATTGCTGAGATTGAAGAGAAGTGTGGCAAAGTTAAAGGTGAAGACGAGTTGAACATACATATTTGCCAAAATAGAAAAAAGGTTAACAACATTGTCAATTTCTTCGTCAATCCGAACGTATTTCCTAAAAAAAAAAAATAATGCTATTCCATTGGATTGGGTTAAACATCTATGCCTTTAATGTCTCCTCAACCTCCCCCAATACATTCTACATTACTCTTTGTTGTTTTCCTTCATGTACAATTAACCTACAAGGCAAGAATGGGGTTTTTTTAATTTCGATATTTTGTTCCCATAGACTTACATTGGACTTCCGGTATCGGTATCGGGTATCGCCGATATTTTTTGGGTATCGGCGATACCATTCCGATTCCGATACTTTTGGATATCGGAAAGTATCGCTCAACTCTAGAGGTGACGTTATAGAGGTTACCGCTGGTCACTGAAGCTGTGTTCCCATGGGCAGTTCACTGTAAGCTGCCTGACGAATTGTGCTGACCTCAATGAGATTACCACTAGCACCGTGGCAAAATTCTCCACTAATTATGCATTTTTGTCACTAAAATTATCTATAACCCACATTGCTATGTATACTGGGGAAACCTTCCAGTCCTTTTTAAAAAGCTGTTATAGTGTCTGCCATTACTAACTCTTGTGGTAGGGCATTCCACAGATTGACTACTCTGACTGTAAAGAATCCTTTACTATTTAGCTGTGGAATCAACTTTCTTCCACGCATAATGAGTGCCCCTGGTCCTTTTAGTACGGTCTTTTGAAGGAATGAGTCATTTGCCAGTCCTTTGTATTGACCACACATGTTCTGTATTTATACATATAAATTAGATCTCCTCTGAGATGTCTTTTTTCTAAGCTAAACAAGTCCAAGTTTTCCAACTTCTCATCGCATGAAAGGCCTTCCATATCTTTTAATATTCTAGTTGCCTGCCTTTGAACTGACTATAATTTCTGAATATTCATTCTAGGTGTGGCCTTACAAGAGATTTAGAGAAGGGTAACAATACATTGGAATCACTGAATTTTGTCTCTCTTTTTATTTACTATAAAATTTTGTTTAATTTTGCTGCTGCTGCCTGACATTGAGTACTGCTGCTCAGCTTACTTGTAAACCACCAAAAGAAGGGAGTATTAAAGCCACCATAAGTCATAAAAGGAAATAATTTATTTCGTACAAAATTGTATCAATCAACATAATATACAATACATATATAGACAAAAAATCGGAGGAGACCCAGGTAAACTTACTAAGGAGGAGACCAAGTCCACAGAATGGCTTGGGAAAGCAGAGAGAGTGTGAATATAGCGATATTAGTAAACGGTGCACCTAAATATTATCGCCAAATGGCGATTCAAAATTCATTTAACAAGCACCATATATACATCCATATAAACCAATGACATTCAGAAAATGCTTATCCATAATTAGCCTGGACAAAAAGAAAGGTGATCCTCCAGCACCCCTTGCTTACTTGTAACTAGAGATAAGCGAACGTGTTTGAAAACGTTCGCCAAGTTCAAATTCAAAATAAACAGCACATTTGGATTCGTGTTTGCTTTCATAAGCATTTCTACTCAAATTTCAATACTCCATTTTCTCAGTGTCACAGTGCAGAGTAGCAGCTTCTGAATGTTGCAAGTGAACTTATCAGTTTGCTAGATAGGATCCTGTCCTCTGTGAAATGAATCTTCCAGCATCGAACTAGATTGTGTTAAAAATGTGTGACAGTCTCCAGAGGCACCATTTGCTACTCCAAATCATTTGTGATAAAACTGTGTTTCAGTGCCAAATTATAAGGACAGATATCCACTTCAAAATCATTAAGCCCCCGTCTCACACAGCGATCTCGCTAGCGCTCGCTCGCTAGCGAGATCGCTGCTGAGTCACTAGTTTTGTGATGCAGCAGCGAGCTCACCAGCGATATCGCTGTGTGTGACATTCAGCGATGATCAGCCCCCCTGCTGGGTATCGCTGATCGTCGCTGAATGTCCTGGACATTTTTTTGATCGCCGGTCTCCCGCTGACAGGCACGCATCGCTGCGTGTGACAGGCGGGAGACCAGCGATCTGCTGGTAACCAAGGTACACAGCGGGTTTCCAGGCGCGGGGCTGTGCCTAGAAACCCGCTGTGTACCTTGGATACCAGCGCCCTGATGCAGGGAGCTGGTAACCAAGGTACACAGTGGGTTTCCAGGCACCGCGCAGCGCCTGGAAACCCGATGTGTACCTTGGTTACCAGCTCCCTGCATCAGGGTGCTGGTATCCAACGTACACTGCTGGTAACTAAGCGATGTTACCCGCAGTGTCGCTGTCCCAGATCGCTGCTGAGCTGCCTGTTTGGCAGCTCAGCAGCGATCATGTAGCGATACACCAGCGATCCTGACAAGTGCATATCGTTGTCGGGATCGCTGGTGTATCGCTATGTGAGACCCAGGCTTTAGGTCTAATATTGGGATGCAACCATGAAGGCAAATAAGCTAATCCAAATCATTTGTGATAAGACTGTGTTTCAGTGGCAAATTAGTAGGCCAAATTTCTACTTAACTCCTTCCCGACCCATGACGCCACGTAGGCGTCATGAAAGTCAGTGCCAATCCGACCCATGATGCCTATGTGGCGTCATGAAAGGATCGGTCCCTGCGGGCCGGGTGACCGGGTCACTGAAAGGTCACCCGACCCGCCGGCACAGGACCCTTTGTGCTTCACCACGGGGGGTTGGCTTAAACCCCCCCCGTGGCCACGATCGCTCTGATTGGCTGTTAAAAGTGAAACAGCCAATCAGAGCAATCTGTAATATTTCACCAATATAATTGGTGAAATATTACAATCCAGCCATGGCCGATGCTGCAATAACATCTGCCATGGCTGGACACCGAGCCCTGACCCCCCCACACGGATTCACGGCGGCGATCGGCCGCCGCCACGAAAGATGGCAGCGGTCGGTCACCGCCGTCACTAAAAGCTCCCCTCGTCCTGGCCTCCGCTGCCCCCACCTTCCGATCCCCCCCCTCACTTCCGACCCCCATACTCACCTCTCCCGGTCCACCGATGTCCCTGGATCCTTCCCGGGCTGCCCGGGATTCTTCATGGGCGCTACCATCTTGGAAAATGGCGGGCGCGATGCGCAGTGCGCTCTGCATAGTCAAAAAATTTATTTTGATCACTGTGATAAACTGTCACAGTGATCAAAATAAGAAAAAGTAAGTGACCCCCCTGTCATAGGTAGGGACAAATAATAAAGAATTTTTTTTTTCCTATTAGGCCCTGTGCACACGTTGCGGATTTTGCTGCGGATCCGCAGCTGATTTCGCTGCTGATCCGCAGCTGATTTCGCTGCTGATCCGCAGCGGGTTTCGCTGCTGATCTGCAGCGGATTTCGCTGCTGATCCGTGGCGGATTTCGCTGCTGATCCGCGGCTGATTTCGCTGCTGATACGCAGCTGATTTCGCTGCTGATCCGCAGCTGATTTCGCTGCTGATCCGCAGCGGATTTAGCTGCGGATCCGCAGCGGATTTGGCGCTGCGGATTTACAGCAGATCCAGAAACCATGTACAGTACAATGCAAATAAATGGTAAAAAAAAAACGCTGTGCACATGCTGCAGATTTTTCAGCGCAGATTTGCTGGGTTTTCAATCCGCAGCATGTCAATTCTTTGTGCGGATTCCGCAGCGATTTTACACCTATTCCATTATAGGCGTAAAACCGCAGAGAAAAACCGCAGCAAATCCGCGCTAAATACGCAGGTAAAAGGCAGGTCGTTTTACCTGCGGATTTTAGAAAATCCGCAAGTGAGTCCGCAACGTGTGCACGGGGCCTTAGGGTCAGGCTGGGTTCATATTGCAGTATGGCAGTCCGTTAGATGGACTGCGTTTCACCGTGTTATAACGCGGTGTAACGCAGTCCGTTAACGCTGCCATTCACCTCATTTGTGTGCGCATCACAACGCATGCCATGAAGCGGCATGCGTTCGCGACGTGTCGTCATTCAGTGACGGAGCCTTGGACGCAGGCTGCAGCGTCTGGGCTCCATCACCGCTAGCACAGATGAATCATCGCTGATTCCTCTGCACTAGCGGGTATAGCATAACGCAATCGCGTTATGCTATACCGTTACCAGCCCGTCAACGCTACGTGTTGAACGGGCTGGTAAAACGCAATATGAACCCAGCCTTAGGGTTAGAACTAGGGTTAGGGTTAGAACTAGGGTAAGGGTTGGAATTAGGGTTAGGGTTGGAATTAGGGTTAGGGTTGGAATTAGGGTTAGGGTTGGGATTAGGGTTAGTGTTGGGATAAGCGTTAGGGGTGTTTTGGGGTTTGGGTTGGGATTAGAGTTAGGCTTGTGGTTAGGTTTATGGTTAGAGTTGGGATTAGGGTTAGGGGTGTGTTGGGGTTAGGGTTATGGTTAGGGTTTATATTAGGGTTAGTGGTGTGTAGGGGTTAGGGTTGGGGTTAGGGGTGTGTTGAGGTTAGGGTTGGAGTTAGAATTGAGGGGTTTCCACTATTTAGGCACATCAGGGGGTCTCCATACGCGACATGGCGCCACCATTGATTCCTGCAAATTTTGCGTTCAAAAAGTCAAACAGTGCTCCCTTTATTCCAAGCCCCGACGTGTGCCCAAACAGTGGTTTACCCCCACATATGGGGTATCAGCGTACTCGGGAAAAATTGCACAACAACTTTGGGGGTCTAATTTCTCCTGTTACTGTTGGGAAAAAAAATTGGGGACTAAAAAATTATTTTTGTGGAAAAAAAATGATTTTTTATTTTCACGGCTCTGCGTTATAAACTTCTGTGAAGAACTTGGGGGTTCAAAGTGCTCACCACACATCTAGATAAGTTCCTTGCGGGGTCTAGTTTTCAAAATGGGGTCACTTGTGGGGAGTTTATACTGTTTAGGCACATCAGGGACTCTGCAAACGTAACATGACGCCCGCAGACCATTTCATCAAGTCGGCATTTCAAAACGTCACTACTTCCCTTCCAAGCCCCGAAGTGTGCCCATACAGTAGTTTTCTCCCACATATGGGATATCAGCGTACTCAGGACAAATTGGACAACAACTTTTGAGGTCTAATTTCTCCTGTTACCCTTGGGAAAATAAAAAAATTGGGGACTAAAAGATCATGTTTGTGGAAAAAATATGATTTTTTTATTTTCATGGCCCAGCGTTATAAACTTCTGTGTAGCCCTTGGGGGTTCAAAGTGCTCACTACACATCTAGATAAGCTCCTTGGGGGGTCTAGTTTCCAAAATGGGGTCACTTCTGGGGGGTTTCTACTGTTTAGGCACATCAGGGGCTCTGCAAACGCAACATGACGCCCACAGAACATTCCATCAAGTCTGCATTCCAAAATGGCGCTCCTTCCCTTCTGTGCTCTCCCATGTGCCAAAACAGTGGTTCCCCCCCACATATGGGGTACCAGTGTACTCAGGACAAACTGTACAACAACTTTTGTGGTCCAATTTCTCCTGTTACCCTTGTGAAAATAAAAAATTGCGGGTTAAAAAAATCAGTTTTTTAAGGAAAAAAATGATTTTTTATTTTCACGGCTCTGCATTACAAACTTCTGTGAAGCACGTGGGGGTTCAAGGTGCTCACCACACATCTAGTTAAGTTCCTTGAGGGGTCTAGTTTACAAAATGTGGTCACTTGTGGGGGATTTCTACTGTTTAGGCACATCAGGGGCTCTGCCCGCCCGCAGACCATTCCATCAAGTCGACATTTCAAAGCGTCACTACATCCCTTCCAAGCCCTGACATGTGCCCAAACAGTGGTTCTCCCCCACATGTGAGGTACTAGCGTACTTAGGACAAATTAGACAACAACTTTTGGGGTCCAATTTCTCCTGTAACCATTATGAAAATAAAAAATATGGGGCTAAATAATCATTTTTTGAGAAAAAATAATGATTTTTTATTTTCACGGCTCTGCGTTATAAACTTTTGTGAAGCACCTGGGGGTTCAAAGTGCTCACTGTGCATCTGAATAAGTTTCTTAGGGGGTCTAGTTTCCAAAATGGGGCCATTTGTGGGGGAGCTTCAAAGTTTAGGCATACAGGGGCTCTCCAAACATGACATGGTGTCCGCTAACGACTGGAGCTAATTTTCCATTCAAA
Organism: Oophaga sylvatica; assembly: GCA_033576555.1. Taxonomy (NCBI): domain Eukaryota; kingdom Metazoa; phylum Chordata; class Amphibia; order Anura; family Dendrobatidae; genus Oophaga; species Oophaga sylvatica. The sequence goes on along the minus strand of JARQOD010004112.1, from coordinate 25,829 downwards.
AAGTCAAATGGCGCTCCTTCCCTTCTGAGCCCTGCCGTGCGCCCAAACAGTGGTTTATGACCACATATGAGGTATGTGTGTACTCAGGAGAAATTGCCCAACAAATTTTAGGATCCAATTTATACTGTTGCCCATGTGAAAATGAAAAAACTGAGGCTAAAAGAACTTTTTGGTGAAAAAAAAGTACTTTCTTTTTTTTACGGATCAATGTGTGAAGCACTTGGGGGTTCAAAGTGCTCACTCTGCATCTAGATAAGTTCCTTGGGGGGTCTAGTTTCCAAAATGGGGTCACTTGTGGGGGAGCTCCAATGTTTAGGCACACAAGGACTTTCCAAATGTGACATGGCATCCGCTAAATATTCCAGCATATTTTCCATTCAAAAAGTCAAATGGCGCTTCTTTCCTTCTGAGCCCTGCCGTGCGCCCAAACAGTGGTTTATGACCACATATGAGGTATCGGTGTACTCAGGAGAAATTGCTCAACAAATTTTAGGATCCATTTTATACTGTTGCCCATGTGAAAATGAAAAAAACTGAGACTAAAAGAAAATTTTTGTGAAAAAAAAGTACTTTCTTTTTTTTACGGATCAATTTGTGAAGCACCTGGGGGTTCAAAGTGCTCACTCTGCATCTAGATAAGTTCCTTGGGGGGTCTAGTTTCCAAAATGGGGTCACTTGTGGGGGAGCTCCAATGTTTAGGCACACAGGGACTCTCCAAATGCGACATGGCAACCGCTAAATATTTCAGCATATTTTCCATTCAAAAAGTCAAATGGCGCTCCTTCCCTTCTGAGCCTTGCCGTGCGCCCAAACAGTGGTTTATGACCACATATGAGGTATCTGTGTACTCAGGAGAAATTGCCCAACAAATTTTAGGATCCATTTTATCCTGTTGCCCATGTGAAAATGAAAAAACTGAGGCTAAAAGAAAATTTTTGTGAAAAAAAAAGTACTTTCTTTTTTTACGGATCAATTTGTGAAGCACCTGGGGGTTCAAAGTGCTCACTCTGCATCTAGATAAGTTCCTTGGGGGTCTAGTTTCCAAAATGGGGTCACTTGTGGGGGATCTCCAATGTTTAGGCACACAGGGAGTCTCCAAATGCGACATGGCAACCGCTAAATATTCCAGCATATTTTCTATTCAAAAAGTCAAATGGCGCTCCTTCACTTCTGAGCCCTGCCGTGCGCCCAAACAGTGGTTTATGACCACATATGAGGTATCTGTGTACTCAGGAGAAATTGCTCAACAAATTTTAGGGTCCATTTTATCCTGTTGCCCATGCAAAAATGAAAAAATTGATGCTAAAAGAAAAATTTTGTTGGAAAAATTAAAATGTCCATTTTTTCCTTCCACGTTGCTTTAGCTCCTGTGAAGCACCTGAAGGGTTAATAATCTTCTTGAATGTAGTTTTGAGTAGCCTGAGGGGTGCAGTTTTTATAATGGTGTCACTTTTGGGTATTTTCTGCCATATAGACCCCTCAAAGTGACTTCAAATTTGAGGTGGTCCCTAAAAAAAATGGTTTTGTAAATTTTGCTGTAAAAATGAGAAATCGCTGGTCAACTTTTAACCCTTATAACTTCCTAACAAAAAAAAATGTTCCCAAAATTGTGCTGATGTAAAGTAGACATGTGGGAAATGTTATTTATTAACTATTTTGTGTCACATAACTCTCTGGTTTAACAGAATAAAAATTCAAAATTTGAAAATTGCGAAATTTTCAAAATTTTGGCCAAAGTTCCATTTTTTTCACAAATAAACGCAAAAATTATCGACCTAAATTTACCACTAACATGAAGCCCAATATGTCACGAAAAAACAGTCTCAGAATCGCTAGGATCCGTTGAAGCGTTCCTGAGTTATTACCTCATAAAGGGACACTGGTCAGAATTGCAAAAAATGGCCAGGTCATTTAGGTCAAAATAGGCTGGGTCATGAAGTGGTTAAACATCGTTAGGTATAGCGTGTTGTTCAGCCACGCTATCTAAGAAAATAAATAGTGACCGGTGATTGACAGCTGTGGGCCTAAGGTTGTGAAACAGCAAGTTACAAGAGGGGAAGGCTACTTACAACATGAGTGTGAAAAAGCGAGGTTATGGTGGAAGGGGAAATAAGCTTGGTGTTTGACGTGTACATGGGTGGGTTAGATGCTAATGTTAATGGAAGCTCAACTGGACAATCACTATCTCGTCCTATCCAAAGACCACTGACAACATCTGTTACTGAACAGGCTACTCAAATCCTTTTCTTTGGCAGCCGCACAGCGATACGCCTTGTAGATGAAGCTCAGAAAAAGCATGTGCTACAGTGGATTTCAAACACTGTATCAAGTGGCCTCTCCTCCTCTTCCTCCACCATAACATCTCACACAGTACAATCCTCAGAGGTGGCACCCTAATCACTCTCAAAAATTTTCAAATGGCCACTGACTGTGGGGAACCACAGGTGGTTCCCACATTTTATTCCATGGGGATCAGAGGTCTACTCCGAAGAATCACAGATTCCAGAGGAGGTGAGGAATCAGCACCAATGCCCAAAATTTTTTCACGCTGGATCCGGGGTCGGACAAAGTGGGGTCTGTGCAAAATCCTGACGCTCATCATGAGACATTAACCACCAAGGGTGTAGGTGATAATGTACTGTGGTGTCAGGGCAGAAAGAGGAGGGGGGAACTCTCAGGGTGAGGAGTGTGAGAACAGAAAGGATGACGATGAAGCTAAAGGCACAGTATCTGACAAATTTGCAAAAAAAATGAGTAAAGGCAAAAATTGCAATAATTGTACAACTACATGCATGAGCCGACACATGCTAGATCAACATGCCTTTGTATGGGAATCTCACTTTGCTTAAATGCAGACTGTCAGGCCTCGCCAACCACCAGCTGTCCCATTAACAACATCTGCTGATTATTCCTCCTCCGTCACCATGCCAAGTCTTCTCACACAGATCTCCACCTGCAGAAACACCACTTGTTTACCTCCTACATTTCCTGTGAGTGAGAGCCCATCAGCTTTCACGAAAGTGGACATGACTGTTGCTTTTGTGTTACCTAGCACAACACATCATTCTCAATCCACCATAATATCTCCGCCTGCACCTCGCTCACAGTACAGCAGTTTGTCCTGTTCTTCATACTCCACCCTATCTCAGCACATCAGCCAGCCCTCGGTCCTGCAGTTGTGGTCACGTAAAATGATGTTTCCTCCTACACATGCCGAAACTAAGAGCTTCTACTCCACCATCTCCAATCTGTAGGCCACGGAAATGCTGCTTTTCCACCTAGTGGATACAGATGGTTTCAGAAAGTTGATGGCTGTTGCAGTCCCTCATCACCAGTTTCCCAGTTGCCATTACTTTTGTAAGAAAGCTGTGCCTGCTCTACACCGACACGTTGCAGACAACATCACCCGTTCCCTGAAAAATATCTATGTCTGCCATGGTACATTTCACCAGTGACACCTGGACGAGCAAACTTGGGCAGGGGAGTTACATCCCACTGACTAGGCACTGGGTGAATCTTGTGGCTGTGGGGGCAAGTGTTAAAGGGCTTGCTCCACAAGTCTTTGAATCTCCAAGGCTTACGGGACAAACTTCTGTATCTAACACTTACTCCACTACGTATGGCTGCTCCACTTCATCTAGGACCTCCACCTGTGTCCTCAACCTCTCCCTTAATCTGACATTTGTGCAGATAGAATCACCCTCACTTCGGTACTGCGAAGCCATGGCTCACCGAAATCAGGCAGTTTTCAAATTGATATGCCTTGGGGATAGCAGTCACACAGCTCGAGTTGTGGACAGCTATCTAGGCCGAGTTAGATCAATGGCTGTCTTCACTGAACCCGGAGCCAGGGAAGGCCATGTGCGATTATGGTGCAAACTTTGTGGTGGTCCTAAGCCGGAGAAACCTCACACATGCCTTGCATGGTTCATGTCCTCAACCTGGTGATACAGCAATTTCCCCACCAATGTCCCAGCCTGGATGTGCTGCTGGAGAAAGCACGGCTGCTGTGTGCTCACTTCCACCAATCGCACCTTGAAGGTCATTGACTTGCATCACTACAGAGGTCTTTCGGCCTACCGGTTAACTGTTTGATTTCCAATGTTCCAACACGATAGAATTGCACTCTGCAAATGTTGCAGCAATGAGCCCTGGTGCAGTATGTTCTTCTGCATAGCTTGGGCCAACACAGTCTGGACGTAGTGCAAATCATGCTTGGGGAGTGGGCAAAGATGAAGAAATTGCACCCTTCTTCACAGTTTTGAAATGGCTACCAAGATGGTTAGCCCTGATGATGCCAACATAACCATCACTATTCCGGTCATCTACGTGCTGGATCACACTTTAAATAGTCTGCACAAGGAGGTGGTGGTCCCAGAGGAAGAAGAGGAAGCAGAGGAGAATGCAGAAGGGATAACAATATCTCAAATTTTCAGACTGTCATTGCATGAATGGGAGGGTGACTAAGAGCGATCAAAGGGGGCTTATGGTACCAGACAAACTGTTAGTGAAGGTGCAGGAGCCGAGGAGCAAATGGAGGAGGACAAGGTGATGGATGTACAGCAGTCAAAAGATGAAGAGGATAATGATCCACTCTGTTGTCTGTGGTTGGTGGGAGGGAAAAGAGGAAGCAACTTGAGTGTTATCCTGCCAACACACCATGGACTTGGACGCCATGGAAGAGCAAAACATGAGTGACTTCTTGCAGCACTATCTTCAACATGATGCTCGTATTTTTGGGGTTAGAAAAAGTGCTGACTCCTGGGTTGCCACTCTGTTAGATCCACAGTATAAGAGAAAATTTAACCAGATGCTTCCCCCTTGGAAAGGGATGGGTGACTGCTGGAGTATCAAAACACACTTGTAGTCAATTTTAAGAGTGGTTTTCCCCAAGACAGCAGTGAGGCACACAGTTTGCATTCCAATTTTAGATGTCTAACCTCGGGAACGACAAGGCATCATCGCAAAAACATTATCAGCAGTGTAAGTGACTTAGGCAATTTCTTTCAGTAATTTCACACATTTTTACAACCAGCTCGTGCACCAGCAGAACAGAGTACATGTCTGACACATTGTGAACGACTGAATGCAGGAGTATCTGGAGCTCAATGACATTGCCATCAGGGGGGTTGGACCCTGTTATGTTTTGGTCTTCAAAAATGGAAGAGTGGTCTGAGCTTGCCACTCATGCCTTGAAGATTGTGTCAAGCTGACCACTGGCATTCTCTCATCAAAATGATCAAGTCATGGATCTTCAATGACTTTGCACTCCAGTCGCAGACAGGGCAGAGTAGGCAATGCTGTTGTTTTTAGTGTCATGCATTGATATCATGTTATTGCAGTCTGTACCATTTTTGTGGTGTCTTCAATTTTTTGAAATGTGAAGACTTAAATTTGGGTCTCCATCTGGTGGATTGCCTGTAGTAGAAGGTGTGTCAGAGGTCTATTATACTGTTTCTACTCAGTGGAAATTGATGCCACTTCAGTGGTGTCTGACAGTTCTATTTTTGGAAATGTGGAGATTCCAAGTTAGGTCTCCATATGGTTAGTTGCCTGTAGTAGAAGGTGTCAGATTATACTGTTTCTACTATGTGGAAATTGATGCCACTTTTGTGACATCTGACAATTATTTTTTGAAATGTGGAGATTCCAAGTTGGTTCTCCATCTGGTTAGTTTTCTGTAGTAGAAGGTGTGTCAGAGGCTTATTATACTGTTTCTGTTTCCTGATTGTCTCCATCCTGAGTTTCTGATTGGCTCTATCCTGATTGAACAACCTATTTAAACCTGTCATTGCACTCCTGTCCTTGTGAGATTATTGAGGTACCAGCCTCTAGTCAAGCTTCCTTTCATCTGCTGCTTGTCCTCAAGATTCCACTGCTTCTCCGTGCTCCAACCCCTGGATATCCCTGACTAAGCTACGTGCTGCTCCTTAAAACTACATTGCTGCTCTTTAGTACTGACTCCTTGGCTATCTCCGACTACGCTATGTGCTGCTCCTTTAAACTACATTGCTTCTCCTGTGTACCGATATACACAAATAGTCAAAATTGTTGGTACCCCTCATTGAATGACAACGGTGACAGAAATAACCTGAATCTGACAAAAGTAATAATAAATCAAAAATCTATGAAAATGAAAAAAGAAAGTCAGACATTAAGATTCCACAGAATTTATAAAAAAATAAAACTCATGAAATAGGCCTGGACAGAAATGATGGTACCCTTAACATAATATTTTGTTGCACAACCTTTTGAGGCAATCACTGCAATCAAATGATTCCTGTAACTGTCAATGAGACTTCTGCAACTCTCAACAGGTATTTTGGCCCACTCCTCAAGAGCAAACTACTCCAGTTGTCTCGTGTTTGAAGATTGCCTTTTCCAGACAGCTCTTTCCAAAGATGCTCAATAGGATTTAAGTCAGGGCTCATAGAAGGCCACTTCGGAATAGTCCAATGTTTTCCTCTTAGCCATTCTTGGGTTTTTAACTTTGTGTTTTTGGTCATTATCCTGTTGCAAGACCCATAACTTGCTACTGAGACAAAGCTTTCTGACGCTGGGCAGCACATTTCTCTCTAGAATCCATTGATAGTCTTTAGATTTCATTGTACCCTGCACAAATTCTAAACACCCTGTGCCAGATGCAGCAAAGCAGCCCAGAACATAACAGAGCCTCCACCATGTTTCACAGTAGGGACAGTGTTCTTTTCTTGATATGCTTCATTTTTCCGTCTGTGAACATAGAGCTGATGTGCCTTGCAAAAAAGTTCCATTTTTGTCTCTTCTGTCCATAGGATATTCTCCCAGAAGCTTTGTGGCTTGTCACCATGTAGTTTGGCAAATTCTAATCTGGCTTTTTTATGATTTTTTTCAACAATGGTTTCCTCCTTGGTTGTCTCCCATGACGTCCACTTTGGCTCATACAACGACGGATGGTGCAATCTAACACTGATGTACCTTGAGCTTGAAGTTCACCTTTAATCTGTTTAGAAGTTTTTCTGGGCTCTTTTGTTACCATTCATACTATCCGTCTTTTTGATTTGTCATCAATTTTCCTCCTGCGGCCACATCCTGAGAGATTGGCTACAGTCCCATGGAGATTAAATTTCTGAATAATATGTGCACCTGTAGTCACAGGTACATCAAGCTGCTTGGAGATGGTCTTATAACTTTTACCTTTAACATGTTTGTCTATAATTTTCCTTCTAATATCCTGAGACAACTCTTTCCTTCGCTTCCTCTGGTCCATGTTGAGTGTAATACACACCATGTCACCAAACAGCACAGTGAGTATCATAGCCCTCTATACGGGCCCACTAACTGATTCCAATATTGTAGACACCTGTGATGCTAATTAGCGAACACACCTTGATTTAACATGTCCCTTTTGTCACATTATTTTCAGGGGTACAATCATTTTCGTCCAAGCCTATTTCATGAGTTTTATTTATTTTTTTATTCTGTGGAAGCATGGTTGAAAAGCGATGTCTGACTTTCATTTGTTCATTTTCATAGATTTTTGATTTATTATTACTTTTGTCAGATTCAAGCTTATTTCTGTGACCATTGTTGGTTTTTCTGTCATTAAATGAGAGGTACCAACAATTTTGACCACATTTGTATATATACCTGGCTATCCCATATGCTGCCTGCCAGTGCTACCCCTTAGTATTTAAAAATACCAATACTCCAATCCAGGTTAGTCCATAACAAATTTTTTGAAGTGTCAAGACTCCAAGTTGGGTCTCAATCAGGTGGGTTGCTTGTAGTAGAAGGTGTGTCAGAGGCATATTATACTGTTTCTACTCTGTGGAAATTGATGCCACTTTAGTGGTGTCTTACAAATATTGTTTGAAATGTGGAGATTTCAAGCTTTGTCTCCATCTAGTGGGTTGCCTCTGTAAGTAGTGCTCCTTGACAGGGAGGCCTGCACTTACTTTCAGTCAACTATCTGTGTTCCTTTCCTTAAATTTTTCTACGAATATTACTGTATGAAACTGATGTTTGTGCCATCTGAGTGTGGCTGGAATTAAAAAATTAAAAATTGGAGGTGTTGCATGAGGTATCAGTTCTCCCAGCTAAAAAAGCTTACACCGCTCCCTTAACTACCAGGTCCTCATTGAAACTTCAATTCCAAGCTGTAAATGCTGGGCCAGACCCCGATATCTCATGCATGGCCCATGACTGATGACTGCTGTGCCATTTGCAAATTTCTACTGTGAGTCAATTGATGCTACTTTTCATGGTGTCTGCCCCTAGTTTTATCTGTTTGGGAAGATAATCAGGTAATTATGCCTTCTCTTCTCATATCATGGATTCACTGACCTTGTCTATATGCACAGTACCACAATACATGTGACATGCTGCTATTGCAATACTTGTACCTACGTCTCCACATGCATACCAAACCATCAGCGTATCCTCCCCTTCACTTTGGCACATACACATCTTTGTGCATCATTCTCTATACCTTTCTAGCACCTTAGCACATCAGCACTTTTACACCATTGATTTATATCCGCAGTCTAATGATCCGGACTGTTTACTCTTGATATTTTTATATACTCCATTCCTTGGTACTTGTCCTACACTTGGCAAGACTTGCCCACTTGGACACTGCTACATTTATTTTAGACTACTGCAATTTCTACATTACCAGCCTCTATTTTGGTGTATTATTCTATATGCAATCTCATTGTATATGTCTTTAATGGTTTTCTGCTGGTTGTACATGCAGGCACTCCTGTTACTTGTGTCATGATTTCACTAATTGAAAAACAATGATAAGTATAGGTACATAGTTTCTCAACGTTTCGGCATTGTATGCCTTTTTCAAGAGGTACCTTTTACTGTATAAAGAAAAAAACAAATTAATGACAGATAAAGTAACAATCTGAATATATATGTACATAAAACAAGGGGGAAAAAAAGGGGGGAGAAAAAGGGAACCAAAAATGCATGAGCAGTAAATCATAAATATATACAGGACACCAAAATTGAAGCACAGATAAAAAAGGATGTTCTTTTTAATATGTACAGAAAATAAAAAAATAATAAAATAAAAACCAGCAGGAAGAAAAATAAATGGATATATGTACGGGGCCTACAAACTCACATGTATATTTAGAAGACCACCACATAGTAATGTGTAGAAAAATAAAAATAAAAAAGTGTATGAAACTATGACCAACATGTGGTCAAAGTGAGAATATACATCGCTAATATATATGGTGATAAATAACTGATAATATAACAATAATATATGACTCAAATATATAGAGAAACATTAGAAGCCATGGCCATATCATAGTAGTTTGAGAAAATGCATATTTAAGGCCATAAAAAATGAATATATCATTATGCCATAACAAACCATACTGCACAAAAGGGAAGTAGAAAACGGAGGGCTAATCAGTAAATAAAGATAAATATCGGTGCTACAAAATATACAATGATAGAGACCATATGGCGTGCCTCCACATAGATGCTAGAGTATATGATTATAACAACGCAGCTAGACCCCAGAATCCAAGAACATAAAGAAGCGGTAAAGTAGCGGTGCAAGTATATATGGGACATACCTTAGTAGGCATGAAGAAATGAAAGGGACAACGTCCAGGAGTTTCCAATGCGCAGTGAGCTGTGGCGCCATGGTGCAAGAACCGCTATTTATGTGCCGGTGAGAGCTGATCCCGAGAACTTCCGGGTCTGGCTAGAAAGGTTAGGTGTGCAGTGCGCATGTGCAAAAAGCCGAGAGGTGCCGAAAGGTGGCCGAACGAGGCCGAATCCCACAGAGTGTGGAGCGCAGGTCAGGAAGGGAATCACGTCACAGGATCGGTGCCGGAATGCTGTAGAGAATAGACGTAGTAAAGAGATATGGATGATATGGCATGTGAAAAAATGCACAAATATTCTTAAAAGTTATATGAATATAAAAGTCTTATAATAACTTTCAATAAAAAGAAAGAGGAAAAAGAAAAAAGACTCTGATATAACAGTACATACATATAAATATGCGAATCTCACCAGAAATAAGCAAATCACATCAATAATCTGTAAATCTAATCAGATATAAATCCCATGTGGCAATTAAGTAATACCAATATTGTAATGAACCCAATTGTAATAACTAAAGGCCAGATGGGCAAATCGTGAAATTGCCTACCTATAGAGGTCAAAATTCAACAGGTATCTCTAATATACAATGGGTCAGATAAGTCAATGCTTTAATACGTAAGCTCGTATTCCCTATTAAGACCATACGGGAAAAGGGTCTTCAACGTGTGAATCCAAAAGGATTCACGTTCCTTCAACTTTTTAATTCTATCGCCACCTCTTCTTGCTTTTGGGACATGGTCAATTACCTGATACCTAAGCAGGGCAATTGTGTGTTTTTTCTCCAAAAAATGCGCAGGGACTGGTAACAGGGTACGTCCACATCTAATTGTAGACTTATGTTGGGAAATGCGGTCGCGGATATGTTGAGTAGTCTCCCCAACATATCCGAGACCGCATGGACACTTGATTAAATATATGACGTATGAGGAATCGCATGTATAATGTCCATTAGTAGAAAATCTCCGACCAGTCCGGGGGTGTGTAAAACTGTCACCCTTCGTGATATTAGAACATTGTAGACATCCCAAGCATGGAAAAGTCCCTTTCCGAGGAGTATGTAACACACTCTGTGTAAGCCCGGTTTTAAGTGTACCAATGTCCGCCCTGACCAAAAAATTCCTAATATTATCTGACTTTTTATAACAAAACAAAGGTTTATTCGTAAATTCCAGGACTTGTGGGTAGGCTGCTTGTAAGATATTCCAATGCTTTGAAATGCATTGATGGATACCCTTTTTAAAGGGGTGGAAGACATTGATAAACGGTATCCTCTGATTCTTAGTATTCGTCATGGATCGTGATACATTCTCTCTATGTGAATCCTTGAGGACTCTATCGGGGTAACCCCGTTCACGGAATTTTTGGTCCATGTCATCGTGTCTTCTATGTTTAACAATGGGGTCGGATACAATCCTTTGTACCCGAGCATGTTGAGATATAGGGAGTGACTTTTTTATGTGAGCAGGATGACTACTGCTATATAGTAAAAGGCTGTTTTTGTCAGTTGGTTTAGTATAGATGTCAGTCCCTATATGACCATCGACCGACAATTGAACCGTTGTATCTAAGAAGTTGATATATTGATCATCATGTTGTATCGCAAAAGTAATGTCTGGATTGCAGGTATTCAAATCAGAGTGAAACCTGAGGAGTGATTCGGTATCGCCCTTCCAAATGACAAAAACGTCGTCGATATAACGCTTCCAGTATAGTACATTAGTGTCAAAAGATGGATGAGGATAAACAAAGGTTCTTTCAAAATGATCCATAAATATGTTCGCATATGGGGGTGCCATGTTGGACCCCATAGCGGTACCTTTCTTTTGGATATAGAATTGGTCTCCAAAAAGAAAAAAGTTTTTAGTGAGAATTAAAGTTAGAACGTCCTCGCAAAATTGAATTTGAATGTCACTGTAAGAGGTGTGAGTTTTCAAGAATGATATAGTCGCCTGGATTCCATCTTTATGATTGATACTGGTGTACAGACTATTTACGTCCATGGTTACTAAACGTGAACCAGCTGGAAGTGTGCCCATATCATTAAGTGTCCTCAGGAAGTGTATGGTATCTTTCAAGTAGGATTTGGTAGAGGGAATCAGGGGCGATAGAATTTTTTCTAATGTAATGGCCAAGGGAGACAGAATAGAGTTGGTGGACGCTACAATGGGTCGACCAGGTGGTCTAAGTAGATTCTTATGTACTTTTGGAAGTGTGTAAAACACAGGAATAACAGGGAATCTATTCACCAGGAATGTGCTTAAACTCTCATCAATAACACCTATCTGTTCGTAGTTTGTGACTAAAGATAAGATCAATTTCTCAATTTCAAATGTCGGATTAACAGAAATCGGCACATAGGTATTTATGTCATTCAACTGTGAAAATATCTCTTCCATATAATAGGATTTGTCAAGTACAACAATAGCACCACCCTTATCGACTGGTTTAATTACCAAACTCTTATTATTCTTTAGAGACAATAAAGATCTATACTCGACAGTTGGTAAGATTATTCTTAATTCTCATCTGTCCATTGTGAATAGAGTCCAGATATGTAGAAATGTCTCTCTTAACAAGCCCAATATAAGTCTCCACAGGATGATGTGTCCTGGGGGGTTGGAAGGTGCTGGAATTCTTCAAACCCAATGACTTTAAGGTGAATAAAGATCTCGATGCTGCCATAGAGGGAGTGATTACTTGTTGTTGAGAAGAAAAGTGGGCCTTGAGCCTCAGTCTCCGAAAGAAATTGTGTAATTCCTGATCAACTTGAAAAGTATCAAAATGTGGGACTGGGCAAAAAGATAGACCCTTTTCCAACACCCCTACTTCAGATGGTGAGAGAATGGCTGAGGAGATATTGTAGACAAGGTTAGGTGAGGAACCCCTACCTGGGACCGTGTCATGATTCTTGAGCGGTCGGTGGTGCAGTCTCCGACCCCTCCTCGTCTTCCTCGGGGCTGACGGGTACGACGTGTACCTAAAAAAGAAGAGGAAGAAAAGGGGCGAGAGGATCCAAAGTCGCTGTCCGAGCTGTTTGAGAAGGGACTGTAGTCCCTGCGAGAAAATCTCGTATGATTGTAGTAGGTAGATGAGCGCCATTTGTATACTTGATTGTTCTTATAATCGTCGGCGTCCCTCAGAAATTTGGATTTCTTTCTTTCCTGCAGGTTATTACGAAATTCGGTAATAGACTTATCGATCTTGATTTTGAGAGACTTAAAGTCCTCGGGGGAAGAAGTACCAATCAATTGTTGTTCAGTATTAGTAATTTTAGTCTTGAGCTCGTTGATCTCCTTTTGCAAATAGTCGATAGTCAAGACAATCAGGTCCATAGAGCACTTATTCAACACCGCTTCGAACTTAGTGCAGTAATCGGTGTTGTCATGGAATAATGTTGGTCTCAAAGAGACCCTTAAGCCACGTGGGATCCTCTGTACTCTGTGGTATTCGGCTAGCGTAATGCTGTGAAGATCAAATGCAGTAAATCTACGCAGGTCCTTTTCAAAGTCTCTAGTACGGAGTTCCTGAGACGGTGTGTGTAAGAAGGCCCCAGGAGTAGTAACCTGTGCAACAATATTGGAAGCCTCTTCGGGATCATACGATAATGTAGAAAAATACATTAGGACAACAAAATTGGAGCATTCAACCCAAAAAAAAGTACACGTAGAAAAATAGAGGGGAAGCTCACTTTACTATTGCGGGTGCTCAGGAAAACGGATAATATAGAACCACTGATATAATCCGGCACACCAAACGTAAATAGGATGCAAAAACAAAGTTTTTATTTGAAACAGTGACAGCTCATACTCCAAAGAACAATGATAAGTATAGGTACATAGTTTCTCAATGTTTCGGCATTGTATGCCTTTTTCAAGAGGTACCTTTTACTGTATAAAGAAAAAAACAAATTAATGACAGATAAAGTAACAATCTGAATATATATGTACATAAAACAAGGGGGAAAAAAAAGGGGGGAGAAAAAGGGAACCAAAAATGCATGAGCAGTAAATCATAAATATATACAGGACACCAAAATTGAAGCACAGATAAAAAAGGATGTTCTTTTAATATGTACAGAAAATAAAAAAATAATAAAATAAAAACCAGCAGGAAGAAAAATAAATGAATATATGTACGGGGCCTACAAACTCACATGTATATTTAGAAGACCACCACATAGTAATGTGTAGAAAAATAAAAATAAAAAAGTGTATGAAACTATGACCAACATGTGGTCAAAGTGAGAATATACATCGCTAATATATATGGTGATAAATAACTGATAATATAACAATAATATATGACTCAAATATATAGAGAAACATTAGAAGCCATGGCCATATCATAGTAGTTTGAGAAAATGCATATTTAAGGCCATAAAAAATGAATATATCATTATGCCATAACAAACCATACTGCACAAAAGGGAAGTAGAAAACGGAGGGCTAATCAGTAAATAAAGATATATATTAGCGATGTATATTTGGGCACCACATTTTAAAAAAGACATCAACAAACTGGAGCAAGTTCAGAGAAGAGCCACCAGAATGGTGACCGGTCTGCAAACCATGTCCTATGAGGAACGGTTGCAGGATTTGGGAATGTTTAGCTTGCAAAAAAGAAGACTGAGAGGAGACTTAATAGCTGTCTACAAATATCTCAAGGGCTGTCACATTGTAGAAGGATCATCTTTATTCTCATTTGCACAAGGAAAGACTAGAAGCAATGGGATGAAACTGAATGGGAGGAGACACAGATTAGATATTAGAAAAAACTTTTTGACAGGGTGATCAATGAGTGGAACAGGCTGCCACAAGAGGTGGTGAGTTCTCCTTCAATGGAAGTCTTCAAACAGAGGCTGGATAGACATCTGTCTGGGATGATTTAGAGAATCCTGCTTTGAGCAGGGGGTTGGACCAGAAGGCCCAGGAGGTCCCTTCCAACTCTATCATTCTATGATATTCTCACTTTGACCACATGTTGGTCATAGTTTCATACACTTTTTTATTTTTATTTTTCTACACATTACTATGTGGTGGTCTTCTAAATATACATGTGAGTTTGTAGGCCCCGTACATATATTCATTTATTTTTCTTCCTGCTGGTTTTTATTTTATTATTTTTTTATTTTCTGTACATATTAAAAAGAACATCCTTTTTTATCTGTGCTTCAATTTTGGTGTCCTGTATATATTTATGATTTACTGCTCATGCATTTTTGGTTCCCTTTTTCTCCCCCCCTTTTTTTCCCCCTTGTTTTATGTACATATATATTCAGATTGTTACTTTATCTGTCATTAATTTGTTTTTTTCTTTATACAGTAAAAGGTACCTCTTGAAAAAGGCATACAATGCCGAAACGTTGAGAAACTATGTACCTATACTTATCATTGTTCTTTGGAGTATGAGCTGTCACTGTTTTAAATAAAAACTTTGTTTTTGCATCCTATTTACGTTTGGTGTGCCGGATTATATCAGTGGTTCTATATTATCCGTTTTCCTGAGCACCCGCAATAGTAAAGTGAGCTTCCCCTCTATTTTTCTACGTGTACTTTTTTTTGGGTTGAATGCTCCAATTTTGTTGTCCTAATGTCTTTTTCTACATTATCGTATGATCCCGAAGAGGCTTCCAATATTGTTGCACAGGTTACTACTCCTGGGGCCTTCTTACACACACCGTCTCAGGAACTCCGTACTAGAGACTTTGAAAAGGACCTGCGTAGATTTACTGCATTTGATCTTCACAGCATTACGCTAGCCGAATACCACAGAGTACAGAGGATCCCACGTGGCTTAAGGGTCTCTTTGAGACCAACATTATTCCATGACAACACCGATTACTGCACTAAGTTCGAAGCGGTGTTGAATAAGTGCTCTATGGACCTGATTGTCTTGACTATCGACTATTTGCAAAAGGAGATCAACGAGCTCAAGACTAAAATTACTAATACTGAACAACAATTGATTGGTACTTCTTCCCCCGAGGACTTTAAGTCTCTCAAAATCAAGATCGATAAGTCTATTACCGAATTTCGTAATAACCTGCAGGAAAGAAAGAAATCCAAATTTCTGAGGGACGCCGACGATTATAAGAACAATCAAGTATACAAATGGCGCTCATCTACCTACTACAATCATACGAGATTTTCTCGCAGGGACTACAGTCCCTTCTCAAACAGCTCGGACAGCGACTTTGGATCCTCTCGCCCCTTTTCTTCCTCTTCTTTTTTAGGTACACGTCGTACCCGTCAGCCCCGAGGAAGACGAGGAGGGGTCGGAGACTGCACCACCGACCGCTCAAGAATCATGACACGGTCCCAGGTAGGGGTTCCTCACCTAACCTTGTCTACAATATCTCCTCAGCCATTCTCTCACCATCTGAAGTAGGGGTGTTGGAAAAGGGTCTATCTTTTTGCCCAGTTCCACATTTTGATACTTTTCAAGTTGATCAGGAATTACACAATTTCTTTCGGAGACTGAGGCTCAAGGCCCACTTTTCTTCTCAACAACAAGTAATCACTCCCTCTATGGCAGCATCGAGATCTTTATTCACCTTAAAGTCATTGGGTTTGAAGAATTCCAGCACCTTCCAACCCCCCAGGACACATCATCCTGTGGAGACTTATATTGGGCTTGTTAAGAGAGACATTTCTACATATCTGGACTCTATTCACAATGGACAGATGAGAATTAAGAATAATCTTACCAACGTCGAGTATAGATCTTTATTGTCTCTAAAGAATAATAAGAGTTTGGTAATTAAACCAGCCGATAAGGGTGGCGCTATTGTTGTACTTGACAAATCCTATTATATGGAAGAGATCTTTTCACACTTGAATGACATAAATACTTATGTGCCGGTTTCTGTTAATCCGACATTTGAAATTGAGAAATTGATCTTATCTTTAGTCACAAACTACGAACAGATAGTGTTATTGATGAGAGTTTAAGCACATTCCTGGTGAATAGATTCCCTGTTATTCCTGTGTCTTACACACTTCCAAAAGTACATAAGAATCTACTTAGACCACCTGGTCGACCCATTGTAGCGTCCACCAACTCTATTCTGTCTCCCTTGGCCATTACATTAGAAAAAATTCTATCGCCCCTGATTCCCTCTACCAAATCCTACTTGAAAGATACCATACACTTCCTGAGGACACTTAATGATATGGGCACACTTCCAGCTGGTTCACGTTTAGTAACCATGGACGTAAATAGTCTGTACACCAGTATCAATCATAAAGATGGAATCCAAGCGACTATATCATTCTAGAAAACTCACACCTCTTACAGTGACATTCAAATTCACTTTTGCGAGGACATTCTAACTTTAATTCTCAATAAAAACTTTTTCTTTTTGGAGACCAATTCTATATCCAAAAGAAAGGTACCGCTATGGGGTCCAACATGGCACCCCCATATGCGAACATATTTATGGATCATTTTGAAAGAACCTTTGTTTATCCTCATCCATCTTTTGACACTAATGTACTATACTGGAAGCGTTATATCGACGACGTTTTTGTCATTTGGAAGGGCGATACCGAATCACTCCTCAGGTTTCACTCTGATTTGAATACCTGCAATCCTGACATTACTTTTGCGATACAACATGATGATCAATATATCAACTTCTTAGATACAACGGTTCAATTGTCGGTCGATGGTCATATAGGGACTGACATCGATTCTAAACCAACTGACAAAAACAGCCTTTTACTATATAGCAGTAGTCATCCTGCTCACATAAAAAAGTCACTCCCTATATCTCAACATGCTCGGGTACAAAGGATTGTATCCGACCCCATTGTTAAACATAGAAGACACGATGACATGGACCAAAAATTCCGTAAACGGGGTTACCCAGATAGAGTCCTCAAGGATTCACGTAGAGAGAATGTATCACGATCCATGACGAATACTAAGAATCAGAGGATACCGTTTATCAATGTCTTCCACCCTGTTATGTTTCGGTAGCTGAGGAGTGCAGGCAAAAAAAAAGGCAATACACCAGAGCAGTTGGAATCTATGAGATTGCAGTACCCTGACTAACCACCACAACTAGAGGCAGCCGTGGAGCGTTCCTACGTTGGTCCTAGACGCCTCGTCACAGCCTGAGAAACTAACTACACCTAAAGATAGAAATAGGAAAGCTATCTGCCCCGGAGCAGAACCCCAAAGATAATAGAAAGCCCCCAAACATGTAATGGCGGTTAGACAAGAGGAAATACTGACACAGAAAGAAAATAGTATGAGCAAACGCTGGGGCCCAAACTATCTAAATAGAAAAGGATAGGAAGGGTACTTACTGCAATCTCAGAAAACCCTGAAAAGCACCAACTCTACTAATTTCAAAATAACCTGAGATCACACGACCTCTACCACCTAAATTAGCTCTCTGGTGTAACAAAATCAAAACAGCAGCCACTGAAAAAACTGGAAAAAGCAAAAGAACAAAACTCAGTGGCTGAACTAAACTGAGAGGGCAGAAGCCCCCGGAAGGGACCCAGAAGGCCCCCACAGAAGTACAGGACAAAATGCAAAAATATAGCACAAACAAAAAAGAAGAAAAAATCTTATCTGATAGCAGGAGATGCAGACACGACACAGCAGGCTACAAGGGAAACTGGAATGAAGGATTCAGACCAGAACAATTGATCACCGGCAACCCTGATGGGAAAATGACTCCCTTATATAAGACCAGTCAGTAACACCTGATTCCCAGTCCTCACAATCTTCACTAGCACCGCTTGTAACCACCAGAGGGAGCCTCTGCTCAGAACTCATCTCAAACCCATTCACAACAGTACCCCCCCCTTGAGGAGGGGTCACCGAACCCTCATTTGAGCAACCAGGTCGGTCAGGATGAGTTCTATGATACGCACGGATAAGTCTCCTAGCATGGATGTCTGAAGCAAACACCCAAGAATTGTCTTCCTGACATAACCTCTCCATTTAACCAAATATTGGAGTTTCCGTCTAGAAAAACGAGAATCCAATATTTTCTCAACCACATACTCCAGATTGCCCTCAACCAAAACAGGGTCAGGAGGCACAGCAGCAGGAACCACTGGCTCAACAAACCTCTTCAACAAGGACTTGTGGAACACGTTATGGATCTTAAATGTCCCTGGAAGAAGCAAACGAAAAGAAACAGGATTAATAATCTCCATGATCTTATAAGGTCCAATGAACCTAGGCTTAAATTTAGGAGATGCTACTCTCATAGGAATATTCTTTGAGGACAACCAGACCAAGTCCCCTACTTTAAACCGAGGACCATCAGTCCTATGCCGATTAGCAAACCGCTGGGCCTTCTCCTGAGAGAGGGACAACCTCTCCACTACCTGGTCCCAAATCTGTTGCATACGCTCCACAACAGAGTCAACACCTGGACAGACAGAAGCCTCTGTCTGTCCTGAAGAAAATCGAGGGTGAAACCCAGAATTACAGAAAAACGGAGACATCAAAGTGGCAGAGCTAGCCCTATTATTAAGAGCAAACTCAGCCAAAGGCAAAAAAGAGACCCAGTCATCCTGATCAGCAGACACAAAGCATCTTAGATAAGTCTCCAATGTCTGGTTTGTTCTCTCAGTTTGACCATTGGTCTGAGGATGAAATGCAGAGGAGAAAGACAATTGAACACCCAGTCTAGAACAAAAAGTCCTCCAAAATCTGGAAACAAACTGGACTCCTCTGTCAGACACAATGTTCTCAGGAATGCCGTGTAAACGAACCACGTGCTGAAGGAACAACGGCACCAATTCAGAGGAGGAAGGCAACTTAGGTAATGGCACAAGATGTATCATTTTGGAAAACCTATCACAAATTACCCAGATGGTGGTCATTCTCTGAGAAACAGGAAGATCGGAAATGAAATCCATAGAGATATGGGTCCATGGTCTCTTGGGCACAGGCAATGGCATCAACAAACCACTAGAGCGAGAGCAAGGCTTGGAGCGAGAGCAAGTCCCGCAGGACTGCACAAATTCCCTGACATCACGAGACAAGGTAGGCCACCAAAAGGACCGACTAACCAAGTCTCTGGTACCAAAAATTCCGGGATGCCCAGCCAATGCGGAACAATGAATCTCAGACATCACACTCTTTTTCCATTGGTCCGGGACAAACATTTTCCAACAGGGCAGCGCTCGGGCCTATCCTCCTGACACCCCTCCAGAGCAAGTCTCAAATTGGGCGAGATGGCGGAAAGAACTACACCCTCTTTCAAAATAACAGAAGGATCAGATAACTCAGGAGAGTCCGCAAGGAAACTCCTCGAGAGGGCATCCGCCTTAACATTCTTAGTGCCAGGAAGAAAGGAAACCACAAAATTAAAACGTGTGAAAAACAAGGCCCACCTGGCCTGTCTAGGATTGAGTCGCTTGGCAGATTCCAGATAGACCAGATTCTTATGGTCCGTAAGGACCACCACCTGATGTTTGGCTCCCTCCAGCCAATGTCTCCACTCTTCAAAAGCCCACTTCATGGCCAATAACTCCCGATTACCCACGTCATAATTACGTTCAGTAGGAGAAAATATTCGAGAGAAAAAGGCACAAGGGTTACTTTTAGAGGTCTCTGGATCTTTTTGGGACAAAACGGCACCTGCCCCAATTTCAGAGGCATCAACCTCCACCTGAAATGGCAGAGAAACATCAGGCTGCCGTAGAACAGGAGCAGAAGTGAATCTCTGCTTAAGTTCCTGAAATGCAGAGACTGCCTCAGGAGGCCAATTCACCACATCAGAACCCTTTCTGGTCAAATCAGTTAATGGTTTAACAATAACCGAGAAATTACCAATAAATTTACGATAAAAATTGGCAAAACCCAAAAATCTCTGAAGAGCCTTTAATGAAGTAGGTTGGACCCAATCACAGATGGCCTGAACCTTGACCGGGTCCATTTCAATAACAGATGGGGACAAAATGAATCCCAGAAATGAGATCCTCTGTACGCCAAAAAGACACTTTGATCCCTTCACATACAGAGCATTCTCTCTCAAAATCTGGAATACAGTTCGAACATGTTTCACATGAGAGTCCCAGTCATTAGAAAAAATCAAGATATCATCCAAATAAACAATCAGAAATTTGTCCACAAAATCCCTGAAAATGTCATTCATGAAGGACTGGAAGACGGAAGGAGCATTAGTGAGCCCAAAGGGCATCACTAGGTACTCAAAATGCCCTTCAGGGGTATTGAATTCCGTCTTCCATTCATCCCCGTGCTTAATGCGAATAAGGTTATACGCCCCCCTGAGGTCAAGCTTGGTAAACCAAGTAGCGTTTTTCACCCTGGAAAACAGGTCAGAAATCAAGGGTAACGGGTATTGATATTTCACAGTAATATTGTTCAAGAGACGATAATCAATACACGGCCTTAATGAACCATCTTTTTTGGCCACAAAGAAAAAACCGGCACCTAAGGGTGAAGAGGATGGTCTGATATGACCCTTCTCCAATGATTCCTTGATATAAGACCGCATAGCGTCATGTTCAGGTACAGACAAGTTAAAAAGGCGACCTTTAGGGAATTTACTACCCGGCACTAATTCAATAGCGCAGTCATAGCTCCTATGGGGAGGCAAGGATGCAGATTTACTTTCGCTAAACACATCAGAAAAATCAAACAAAAAGTCAGGAACATCCTGAGCCTGGGGGGAGGCAGAAAAAACAGGAGTGTTGGTATTTGTGGCGCTTCCCCACGGCTGTGGGGCGTCGGGACATGGCATAGCTTGCCTAGCTAGCCAATGCTCCCACGCCGCCAGTCCTCGACGACGTGAGGCATGGGTCCCAGATGGTAAGAGAATGTGGACCCACTGGACCACGGAGGGAGACCCGGGCCTGCCCGGACTAGGGAAGGGCAGCGACCGGGATCCGTGGCAGCTGAGCATGTGGGCAAGGTGGCGACCTGCAGGACTAGACAACACCGCACAACTTCAGGTAAGAAGAAACATAAAGTTTACTTAAAGAAACAAAGTACATAAACAGAACATAAGACCGGGCTCCCGATTCCGCACATCAGAGAAGGGTACACAACTCAGGATCACAGACGAGTGCTGGAGGACATCACGGGTAGATGCAGTCCAGGGTTATCTGGCACAGGCATACTTGGACGGCCTCTCTCTCAGGCCTTAGGCGTAGCACAGGCTCAGCAGGAGAACATCAGACACCGACCTCAGACAGACTTCAGACGATGGCGGGGTCATCACGGGTTGATGAAGTCCAGGATCATCTGGCACGGGCATACTAGTATGGCCTCACTCTCAGGCCTCGGGCGTAGCACAGGCTCAGCAGGAGAACATCAGACACCGGCCCAGGACGAACGTCAGACGATGGCGGGGTCATCACGGGTTGATGAAGTCCAGGGTCATCTGGCACGGGCATACTAGGACGGCCTCTCTCTCAGGCCTCAGGCGTAGCACAGGCTCAGCAGGAGAACATCAGACACCGACCCAGGACAGACGTCATCACAGGGTAGACCAAGGAGGAACCGGCAGGACAGGCAGGTTGTCACGGCAAGTGACCAAGGTAGTCTCTGGGACGGGCAGGTTGTCACGGCAAGTGACCAGGCAGTCTCTGGGACAGGCAGGTTGTCACGGCTAGTGACCAGGGCAGTCTCTGGGACAGGCAGGTTGTCACGGCTAGTGACCAGGGCAGTCTCTAGGACAGGCAGGTTGTCACGGCAAGTGACCAGGCAGTCTCTGGGACAGGCAGGTTGTCACGGCTAGTGACCAGGGCAGTCTCTGGGACAGGCAGGTTGTCACGGCAAGTGACCAGGCAGTCTCTGGGACAGGCAGGTTGTCACGGCTAGTGACCAGGGCAGTCTCTGGGACAGGCAGGTTGTCACGGCAAGTGACCAAGGCAGTCTCTGGGACAGGCAGGTATATACGACCTGATATGGTGGAGCCTCCAGGTAGGCTGCAGTCGGATGGCAGATGATCGCTCCCAGGTGAGCAGGCAAGAGCCGGGGATCTCTGCAGATGATGTCCGAACTTCCGGATGGAGCTGCAGTCGGATGGCAGATGATCGCTCCTAGGTGAGCAGGCAAGAGCCGGGGATCTCTGCAGATGACGTCCGAGCCTCTGGATGGAACTGCAGATGGATGGCAGACAGGCAAACCGACTGGTAACAGGCAGGTAACTGGAATCAGGAGCTGATGGCTGAAACAGAGTTAGACTGCACAGGAACAACCGGGACACGGATTGGATCTCAGGGAGTCAGGAACACAGACAGGAACATGGATTGGATCTCAGGGAGTCAGGAACACGGACAAGAACATCAGGAACACGGATTGGGTCTCAGGGAGTCAGGAACACGGACAGGAACATGGATTGAATCACAGGAACACGGACTGGAACACAGGCCTCGGACTCCGGACATCTGGCACCGATCAGCAGGTTCCGGACATCTGGCAATGATCGGCAGGATCCGGACATCAGGCAGGAAGGATAGGATCCGGACATCTGGAAGTGGTCGTCAGACATCGGACATCAGGCCATGGTCATCAGGCATAGGATCCGGACATCTGGCAGCGACCTGAAAAGGAACCCCAGCGGTCTGGTGCAAGCCCCGCCAGGCTCAACGGGAGCTGGCCGGGGATTGCACAGAGGCTGAGCACAGAGTAACAGAAACTCAGCACACACCGGACTCCTTCTTCCAAGAAGAACTCAGGTTATATAGCAAGGATTCACAGTCACTGGCACAGGGTTCTGGACACAGCAGGATTTCAGGAACATAACACAAAGGACACAGTTCAGACAGTCAGGTACAGGATGCGATCCAAGATCAGGGGTTCAGGTAATTAGACACAACAGGAACAGGCCTGGATATACAGCCTCCAGGAACGGCGATCTGGGTAATCAGCCCCCAGCATAGGCGGAAACACAAGACACAATTCAGACATTCAGGTACCGGGTTTGATCCAGGATCAGGGAACAAGACACAACAGGAACAGGGAATCAGCTCTCCAGAGCTGATCAAATTCAGAGCAGGAGCTGAACACACAACCACATACGGCTAGGTTCAGGGATTCAATGTGAAGCTCTGGCAACGCCCACTAGGGCTGGGGAACTTTATATATGAGCTGCTTCACAGTGATAGGCTGGAGCAGTAATTCTAGTAAACACCCAATCCACATAAAAGCAGGACAGGTGTGGGCCGCGCCCCCTATGCAGAGCCAGACAGCACAACACAGAGGGAACCCAACAATGGCTGCTGCCAACCACGCAGTAAGTCATGCACCACTGCAGAGGACTTTGCAAGCTACGGACGGCTTTCACAGCAAGTCAGGAACCGCACATGCGGGCGGTCATGCAAAGCAGCGGAGCCACTCACGCAAGTACGGGTACGCAGCAGAGCCGGGAACTGAGCAGCATCCATATAGGTAACAGACAACAGTATCCCAGCTGGTTAGGGGGAAAGGAGCAAAAGGGTTAATGCAAAAAACATGCAGAGTAACGCTGGAAAACAAAGTACAGACAATACCAGCGTTACAGTATCCCCCTCCTCAGGCCCCCTCTTCTGAAGACCCAAGTAAAAAAAAATTCCCCAGAAAAATTCACTTGGGTTTGGCGGTAAGTCCCATAGTTCACAATATGGCAGCAGAGTTAATAGCTCGAAAAGTCCGAACCGCTGACCAAGCGGGGAATCGAGCCATCTAGTCCACTTACCCTGTGGGGACCAAGTAGTCTAGTTCGCACATCAGGTGGAGCTTGGAGAAAGTCCTGCAGACCGCACATGCTCAGCGGAGTCCATGGCCAGAGCTTTCTGTGGCGCTTCCCACGGCTGTGGGGCATCGGGACATGGCATAGCTTGCCTAGCTAGCCAATGCTCCCACGCCGCCAGTCCACGACGACGTGAGGCATGGGTCCCAGATGGTAAGAGAATGTGGACCCACTGGACCACGGAGGGAGACCCGGGCCTGCCCGGACTAGGGAAGGGCAGCGACCGGGATCCGTGGCAGCTGAGCATGTGGGCAAGGTGGCGACCTGCAGGACTAGACAACACCGCACAACTTCAGGTAAGAAGAAACATAAAGTTTACTTAAAGAAACAAAGTACATAAACAGAACATAAGACCGGGCTCCCGATTCCGCACATCAGAGAAGGGTACACAACTCAGGATCACAGACGAGTGCTGGAGGACATCACGGGTAGATGCAGTCCAGGGTTATCTGGCACAGGCATACTTGGACGGCCTCTCTCTCAGGCCTTAGGCGTAGCACAGGCTCAGCAGGAGAACATCAGACACCGACCTCAGACAGACTTCAGACGATGGCGGGGTCATCACGGGTTGATGAAGTCCAGGATCATCTGGCACGGGCATACTAGTATGGCCTCACTCTCAGGCCTCGGGCGTAGCACAGGCTCAGCAGGAGAACATCAGACACCGGCCCAGGACGAACGTCAGACGATGGCGGGGTCATCACGGGTTGATGAAGTCCAGGGTCATCTGGCACGGGCATACTAGGACGGCCTCTCTCTCAGGCCTCAGGCGTAGCACAGGCTCAGCAGGAGAACATCAGACACCGACCCAGGACAGGCGTCATCACAGGGTAGACCAAGGAGGAACCGGCAGGACAGGCAGGTTGTCACGGCAAGTGACCAAGGTAGTCTCTGGGACGGGCAGGTTGTCACGGCAAGTGACCAGGCAGTCTCTGGGACAGGCAGGTTGTCACGGCTAGTGACCAGGGCAGTCTCTGGGACAGGCAGGTTGTCACGGCTAGTGACCAGGGCAGTCTCTAGGACAGGCAGGTTGTGACGGCAAGTGACCAGGCAGTCTCTGGGACAGGCAGGTTGTCACGGCTAGTGACCAGGGAAGTCTCTGGGACAGGCAGGTTGTCACGGCAAGTGACCAGGCAGTCTCTGGGACAGGCAGGTTGTCACGGCTAGTGACCAGGGCAGTCTCTGGGACAGGCAGGTTGTCACGGCAAGTGACCAAGGCAGTCTCTGGGACAGGCAGGTATATACGACCTGATATGGTGGAGCCGCCAGGTAGGCTGCAGTCGGATGGCAGATGATCGCTCCCAGGTGAGCAGGCAAGAGCCGGGGATCTCTGCAGATGATGTCCGAACTTCCGGATGGAGCTGCAGTCGGATGGCAGATGATCGCTCCTAGGTGAGCAGGCAAGAGCCGGGGATCTCTGCAGATGACGTCCGAGCCTCTGGATGGAACTGCAGATGGATGGCAGACAGGCAAACCGACA